>ML101927.1:0-20810 GCA_003697995.1 Taxidea taxus jeffersonii | reverse complement strand
TTTTTTTTTTTTTTTTTAAGATTTTATTTATTTATTTGACAGAGATCACAAGTAGGCAGAGAGATGGGGGGGGGGCAGGCTCCCTGCCGAGCAGAGAGCCCGATGCGGGGCTTGATCCTAGGACCCTGAGATCATGACCTGAACTGAGGGCAGAGGCTTAACCCACTGAGCCACTCAGGCACCCCTGCGAAGCACTTTTAAATTAAATAAACAGATGGATGACTTGCCAACTCCAAAAACTTCATTGCTTGAGGCTCTCTGTTTTGTGCGTTACGCTTTCTTACATATTTCAGCCTAGCAGTTTGGAGAAGGAAATTACTGCCTTTGTGTATAATTAATTTCAGGATTTCCCTAAAATGTTTGGAATGGGGAAAAAAAGTATTACACTTTGTGCTCAGGAGGTGACACTTATGTAAAAAGAGAAATTGGTGTTTGTTGTTGGCTAGTAAGTTGTATGTATAATGAGGACACTTAATTAACTGAAGTTTAAGGTCCTGAATTTTAACTAAAATGAGCGATCTTAATTCAAGATTTGCTCTAAGTACTGAAACTCTTATACTTTAGTGAGATGTAGACTACTTTTTGGTGGGTGTAATGCTGAGAACTAGACCCAACTTTTTTATTGCATGCCTGGTTTGTTGTGCTCACTGACCATTAGAAGGAGTCAGAAGAGCCCAGCACCAGGAAAGGTTATGACATATCTCACAGGATGAGAACTCAGGTTAGGAGCTGCAGATGTGGGGGCGGGGCGGGCTTTTGTCACGCTGCAAGCCCAAGTTCCAGATGAAAGGGTCTGGTAGAGGCAGAAAGGGACCTACCTTGGTTTGCCTCATACCTCTGAACACAGCAGGTCTTTGGAATACCTGGTTAGGGGACCAGCATGGCTAGCTCTAGGGTCTATTTTCAATATTTCCAAACAGGAAAAAGACTTTTGCTTGTCATGGGTAAATAAGAAAGGAATGGAGGGTGGGTAATTTGATGACAAGCCTAGAATCGTAGATGGTTTCATGATGTGAAAAACATTTACATTTTAAAGGTTTATTTGGGGGGTATTAAGTTTAACTAAAATTATCAGAAAGGTCAAATAAGATAATTTGTCTTGGTTATTTTTAAGTAAGTGTAATTTGTATTGTCTTATTCAAGTGCCATTTCAAAATTTACTGCTGGTAGCAAGCATCTTTTAGTTGTTACCTGGAACACAAGTAGTTCTTGGATATCTCCCATGGAAAATTAAACACATGTTTTCTGGGATTTCAGCTTTCTTTAATTAAACATGAACTGCCCATGTTGGAATGCTTGGGAGTTATTGAAAAATAATTCCAAATTACAGGTTTTAATGCTAGAACTATTACCTGGATCATCATTTTTAACTATTTTAGCAATGTGTTATTGCCTTTTTCCTTTCTGGGACATTTATTCCTGCTTGAGAGTTTTTTGGGGTACTTAACTAGTTGAAATTGTTCAGAAGACCTTCTAGCAAGACGAGTATGGGATCCCCAAAAGCAGACTTTTCTCCTATTGAATCCAGAGGGGAAGGTGCAGCAGGAACCTCGTTTTCTGTACTAATACTTTCTGTAGTATACTCTGTTTCCTTCTTTCTGTTAGGTATGATTTTAGAGCTGAAGAGAGTGCTATGCTGAAAACTGGGTACTTTCAAACAATATAAGCTTTAAATATTGGTTTGTTGCTACTCATAGTGGAGGGGGAAGTATTTAAAGGGGCTAAATATTTTGATGGTTTAAAAGTAGGTGATTTACAAATTGTTTTGTTAACAAATGCCTAGGCAGCTCTCTGAGGAGCCAGAAATCTAATGTAGTTCTCCTTTGTTCTAGGTTATACTACTCCAACTGCCCCCCAGGCATACAGTCAGCCTGTCCAGGGGTATGGCACTGGTGCTTACGATACCACCACTGCTACGGTCACTACCACCCAGGCCTCCTATGCAGCTCAGTCTGCTTATGGCACTCAGCCTGCTTACCCAGCCTATGGGCAGCAGCCGGCAGCCACCGCACCTGCAAGGTAAGGCCACATTCCCCTACTTTGTACACTAGCGCACATCAGCCTGTTTTGGGAAAGAGCAGTTATGCACAATTAGAGAATCTAGGACTTCTTTCCTTTTTAATGGTCACTCTTAACATACTTACCTTTAGAGGTTCACTGGGTGCTTACAGTCATCACAGTAATGCTTTAGGACACATCACAGACACATTGTTCTCCATTTAGTAGAGAAATGGTGCCATCCAGGGGCCAAGATGAGGAATGTCACTGGCCAGATGTCTATAGTTTCTAGACATCTAGTTTCAGAAGAGTGACCTTTTAGGGTAGGAAGAGACTATTGTATTTACTTTACCAAACCCAGGGGGGAAAAAATGGAGTGTTTTCCTTCACAACAGAACAACTGATAGAATTGTACTTTTGGTTTTATTGACTTTGTAAATGGATAACAGTTTTCTCTTTGGGAAAAACATGGCAGTTCACAGTACAGGGGAGGTGGGAAGTCATACACTTGTGTCTTAGTGGAAAGAATTGACCTTTTTTTCTGTATTATGTAGTGGCTTGGTCATCTAAATATGGTAGGCAAGTATATATTCTTAAGTGGGTACCTTGCTTTGGGGTGAATATTTGGGCAAACAGTTTCATACTCCATGACTAATGAGCAGGTAAATAGTATTGATTATTACTTAACAGAAGATTTCAGGTCTTTGCTTTAGGCAATGCACATAGGTGGCTTCTGCATACAGTCTTGAAGGAACATTGAATTCTGATTTGAAAGAAGACTTTTTAGGGAATAAACAAGAGATCAACTTGTAACCTAGACTTTTTGCCTACTGTAGAGGTAAGAACTTAGCTCTGGCAAACACTCATGAAATTACTTCTAAAGTGCACAGTGAGTAATCAGAGCTACTTAGTAGTTTACATCTACTAGAGATCCTGTGCAGTAGCTAGACTAAACTAACTGATTCCTATAGGGCTTCCTTTCAGTTGACCTAGGCATTTCAGAATGTTACCAGCTGTTTGAAGTCCCATTTGATGATTAATTACAATAGTATATCCAAGCCATAGCTGGAGTGGGGAGTTACATATGAACTGTTTTTGGTTTTGGTTTTTAATTATTGGGGGGGGGGCTCCTTTTTTTCCTTGATTTTTCAGTCCTTACCACTTTAAAACCGTCTCATGATCAGTGTCAGCTACTCCCTTTTCCACTAGAAAGAGGGGACTTGTGACCCTTTTCAGCTCTGGAGCAACCAGTACTTCCACATCCTATCTGGTTTGCCTGTTTCTTGGGGGTGTGCTTACGATAGCTGAAGCTCACTTTGCTACAGTCTTGTTGCAGAGTGTTAGGGCTAAAAGGTAATAGAAAACCCTTGGGATTTTGTTTTGTTTTTTCCTTTGGGACTGGGATTGGTTTTTATTATTTAATACTTCCCAATTCATCCAAGCATTGCTGGGAGCTGGGGCTAGAGGGGGTGATTCCCTCCCCTATTCTGGTATTTCCATTATGGAGACTTTCAGGCAAGGTTGGATTTATTTATGGCAGTCCAAGTTAGGAAATGTATTTTCAGGTCTGTTCTTAATAAATGAGAAACTTAAACTCACAATAATTCAAATTTGTAAATGCTGTGAACTTATATAAATGTTATTCTAATGTGACACTTTTGCATTATTGTCAAAATTTCTTGTCTGTCTTCAATAGTCCCTTTTGGGGAAAAAAGCATTTTCTTCCCTAACAAATCACCTCCCCTCCCAGATCACTGAAATTGGCAATAGAAAATACTGTAACTGCCTTTGATAGCAGTGGAACAAGTGGAACATGTTGGTATCTCATCTGTGGATGTGATTAATTCTCCCCCTTTCTTAGTGTTCTCTTCCAGCAAATACAGTTGGACCAAGACTGGGTTTGATGGAATTCAGTTGACAATTGTATTTACTTCCAAGCTCAGCCCTAACATTGCATGTTGCTCAGAGGTTATAGAGTTCTCACCCACTTTTATGGTTGAGGGGGAAAAAGTCTTACTTTTTTATTTCTCCTTTTAGACCGCAGGATGGTAACAAACCCGCTGAGACTAGTCAACCTCAATCTAGCACAGGGGGTTACAACCAGCCCAGCCTAGGATATGGACAGAGTAACTACAGTTATCCCCAGGTACCTGGGAGTTACCCCATGCAGCCAGTCACGGCACCACCATCTTATCCTCCTACCAGGTCAGTATCTTTGTTTGCACAGCCAGTGGGCTAGTAGAGTAACAGTTTTTCAGGCTGTTGACCAGCTTGCTTCTTCCTCAGGTGAAATAGGTTATCTGACTCCCAGTGATGAGCCTGACCACAGATTGTTACATTAAAATCTCACTCTTAGGTTGGCAGTCAATAACTCTTTCTGTAAACACAAAAACATTTTTACCACTCTACGTTCTTCCTTTTAATTTTGCTTTTTTAGTTAATTCAGACGGATGAGAAACAAGTATATGAAAGCAGGTAAATCCAACCGTAGAAGCCACCTCCTCCAGTGCAGTTAGGATGGGTAAAGTGGAAGTCATGAAAAGAAAGAAACTTCATTTTATTTTATTTTTTTAAAAAAGATTTTATTTATTTATTAGTTAGAGCGAGCACAGGCAGACAGAGAGGCAGGCAGAGGCCCAGGGAGAAGCAGGCTCCCTGCTGAGCAAGGAGCCCGATGTGGGGCTTGATCCCAGGACGCTGGGATCATGACCTGAGCCGAAGGCAGCCGCTTAACCAACTGAGCCACCCAGGTGTCCCAAGAAACTTCATTTTAATCATTTTATGTTAACCTAACTTGAGGTCCATTCAAACACAATTCTTTTTTTAATATTTTATTTCTTCCACAGAGCACAAGCAGGGGGAGAGGGAGAGGGCAGGCTTCTTGCTGAGCAGGGAGCCCAGTGCAGGGCTCGATCCCAGGACCCTGGGATCATGACCTGAGCCAAAGGCAGACGCTTCACCCACTGAGCCACCCAGGCGCCCCCATGCATGAGGGTTTTAATGATTGGGCCAGGACCTTTCATCTACAGATTTATTCTGTACTCTCTGTCCTAAGTTAACCACCCTAACAGCTATAGAATCGCGTTTGGGTTTCTTGTAAAGTAGAGGAAGAACTTCAAGTTTTCTCACTTATATTTAATTAGAAGCAAGTTTTCAGATGAACTGTCCGAATTGTTTCCTAAAGTGTTAACTTAGTTTTGCTAGAGGTAGCACTTCCCTTTTTTGCGCTCAGTGTCATTGTTTTACACATGAAAGTGTGGCAGGTGTGAACGGGTTTGGGGACAAAATACAGCTGACTCGGTAAGTGTACAGCGTGGAGCATCTGTGGGCAGGGCTTACAGCAGTTCTTCCGCAGAGCCCACCTGTGCCTGTGCTGCTGGGGGTGGTTGATCTGGCCCGTTGAATAAGCACTGGGTGAAGAGAAGCTGTTGAGTCTGTACAGCCATGTTGGGAGATAAGATAGCGGCTTAGTTTAGTTGTACTTTTAAATACAGTGTCTGTTTTTATTTTCGTTTCCATAGTTCATCTAAAGTTTAATAGCAGTTCCTTTGAGCTTTTTATTTCTGTGTAAGAAGGTACTCTTGGTTAGTTCCCTACCATGTGGTTGACATGTCGAAAGATGAAGACCCACTTAATACTCTTGTACAGTGCCTTGAATACTCTTGTACAGTGCCCTGAAATTTCCTTATCCGTCTTTTCTAAAGATTTCGTAGATGATCAGACATGTCTGAAAGTTTAAAACTGTATACAGTGTATAGCGAAACAATTTGAAACTTGGACAGATGTCAGGCGAAGGTTGCTGTATTTGTGTGGCCACACACGGGCAGCCTGTACCTTCAGAACAGTCACTGTTGTGACTGAAGAATTGTTGGAGGCAGACTTGGTCCTCCGTGGCTTTTCCACTGAGTGCACGTGCACGTATTTGTCCCTTAATGCAGGAAACACCAGATTTCTAAATTTGCCTTGAATTTTCTTGAAAACTATGGTTTTAAGGGGGTGGGAGGTAAAAGAGGAGACTCTTAAGGGTTATATAATGGTATAGATTCGTTTTTAATAGTTCTGCATTTAAAACTTCATTCTAAATACAAAAATACTCATTTTAAATTCAAACCGTGTTTTGAAGTGTTTAAATTCAAAGTGTGTTTTGAAGGGTTTCTATGTCGTGTGCTATGAATATCTTTTACATTTAGGGGGCTTAAATAATGACCCTCTCCTTCCTAAAAACCTTTTTTTCTTTCTTTCAGCTACTCCTCTACACAGCCGACTAGTTATGATCAGAGCAGTTACTCTCAGCAGAACACCTATGGGCAGCCGAGCAGCTATGGACAGCAGAGTAGCTATGGTCAACAAAGCAGCTATGGGCAGCAGCCGCCCACTAGTTATCCCCCCCAAACTGGATCCTACAGCCAGGCTCCAAGTCAATATAGCCAACAGAGCAGCAGCTACGGGCAGCAGAGTGAGTTGCTAAGAGAGAAAACCAAATAAGAATGATTATGTTTGGAGTTTCTGAACATGGGGAAATGACCTTTACCGTTTACTTTTGGACTCCAGGGCATCTTTAGGACATAACATCCTGGCTAACTGCTTGGATGTCCCATTAAAGACCTGAGTGCTTTTCTCCAATTTAATTGGTAGTAGGCCTTGCAAAGAAAAAAAAGAGAGCTTGTAACTAACCAGAGAAAACATTTTAAGATGCCAGCCTTGCTCTCTGAGGAGGTGTTACAGTGAGTGAAGCTGGCATTCTTGTGGCCTGCCCACCCCAGCTCATTAAAAGGACGTGAACAGATAGCTCTGAAGACTAGGGCAGTTTTGTGGTTTTTTTCCTCTTTTTTTTAATACTGCAGTTTTGATAGTCAAGTAAATGTTGTATTTTGGGTTTGGTTTTTTTAACATCTGTAAAGCAAAAAAAGGGGGGGGGTTCTCATAGAACACTTAGTTTTATATGGAGAAGTAACCAAAAACTCAAAACTGTCTTCACAATTTAATTTTTACCTGGATTTTTAATGAAACTCCATCTGTGGGCGTGTTTCATCTGGCTACGACATGAGTAGTGCTTCTTGATCGAGCCCAAGCTTCAGCAACATACTAAAGCCCTAAGAAACCTGCCTCTGGTTTTTGTTTCTTGAGAGTAGTTTATAGGAGCAGGTTTGGAGGCATCTAGGATATAAAACCTTGTAAACTGTTGATTCTTATTTGGGTGGTTTTTTCCCAGGCTGACTATGTAAGGTTACCTCAGCTCTGAACCTGCAGTTTTGGTTAAAGTTAAAAGATCCTACATGATTAGAGGTGCTTTGTTAGGTTTAAAGAAGATGGTACCTTGGTTAGGGCCTTGCAATTGAGCATTCTGTGATTCCAGGAGAAAGTACGACAGGCAGTGGTTCAAATGCTGGTCCATGGCTTACAGATGTGACTCTTTCCTCAGGTTCATTCCGACAGGACCACCCCAGTAGCATGGGTGTTTATGGGCAGGAGTCTGGAGGATTTTCCGGACCAGGAGAAAACCGGAGCATGAGTGGCCCTGATAACCGGGGCAGGGGAAGAGGGGGATTTGATCGTGGAGGCATGAGCAGAGGTGGGCGGGGAGGAGGACGCGGTGGAATGGGGTAAGAGCAAACCTTTTCTCCTTTTACCTAATTTTGTTTCATCCATAGGATTTGCAATGGAAAGAAGGGACTGAAAGACATAAGAAATTTATTTCTGCATTTCCATGGACAATCATTTGAGCCCAGGCCATCTTCTAAAACATGGAAATGCCATCTTTGTGGCATAGATTAAGTGGCAGTTCACTTTTTTCCCTGCCAAGCTACTTCGTTGGGTTGGGGAGAACAAAGAATGGTTTTGAAACAAGAGCTTTCAGTTCCCTTCATGGTTTCCAGAGGTCAAAAGCCTCTGTGGGTAATAGATTTGGGATGGAACACACACAACCCTTCTAACACCCCTAGGTTTTTAACTAATTACCTCTGAATGGTTGTCTTGAAATACCTGGTGTATATATACTGCAGAAAAGGAATGGAGCTGTTTTCCACAATGTTTGTCCCCAACTTCTGTTTGTACTTGGAATTGTTGAACGTAATGATGAAGATCTTGGTCCCATAACCCCTGAACTATGGCCTGAAGTGCACCTGGTACACAGAAAAGTCTAATAGCTTTTTGCAGAGTAATGTATATAGTTACAGGATCACTCCCCATTGGAGATTTTGGAAAGTCTAAATCGGTTTGACCATTTTGATTGATGGCACAATCTGGTTTAGAAAACTTTGTTTAGATCAATAACATAACCCTGCTATCTGTGCCTGCCCTTCCCCTCCCTTGTCCTACCCCTTCTTCCCTTTCTGGTGTCTGTACTTTAATGAAGGTGAGGTATAATGTTGGTGGTTAACATAATCCAGAAGGTTTAGTTCTGTGTGTGTTCTGTCCCTATATAAACTAGTTAAAAAAAGTTATGCAGAATGTTACATACTAAGTATAAATTGGATTTGGTGCCACTGTTGGTTCAAGAAAAAATTGGGTAGGGTTTCTTTCTTTTTATAGACGTGGACTTCAAAATTAGATAAAAAGTTAATCTTTAATTTTTGTGTTCTCATATATATATCTTATTAAAGAAAGATAACTGATTGAAAGTATGGTTTTGCATATTCTGCATAACTTAAAAAGTCTGGTGAAATCTTTATTGGAAGAAACAGTTACTTGACAACATACAAAAATTGGTGAACAATTTGGTATTGAGTAAAATCAGACTGATTTGGAGAATGTCATTCCATTATAAAGGTTTCACTTCTTTATGGATGTTTTAAAATAGATGTAGACACTTGAAATTACTATCATCACGTCTCCTCCAATCACCTAGAATTCTTAGTATTTTCCAATTGCAAAACCAATTTCAAGTTCATTCATTTTAATACTCCAGAAGTGATAATTCTACTAATTTTGCTAATAGAGGGATCCCCTCTTTCTGGACAAGAAGTCTCTCCTGGAGCCATAGAAAAAAGTCGTGGCTTTCCCCATAGGTTTTTCAACTGACTGTGAAGCAGTCAGTTGGATCCCTTGGGGACAGGACAGGGGCATTCTCCCCTCCCTCTTTTTTACTCTGGTGTGGTGATGGTTTTCAGTGTCTTCTGCAGGTAAGGCACTCAATGTTGTTAACATGCCCTTTTTCATTGCCTCAGTATTTTGATATTTTCATTGGCTGTTAAACGTGGAAACTTTTTAACATGCTTTGTCGCATTTATATGCTACAGGTTACAAAGTGAGAGCCTTGTATACACTTCAATACTTAAAAAGTACCCGTACTCAGTACTCAGCCGGCAGCATAATGAAAAGTGGGACTAGACACGGTGTCCATATGGAGAGGAAAAATATACATAGAATATTTTTAACAAAATGTATTCATTGTATAAATGGAATCCTTCTGTAACTTTGGTAACTGCATACTTGTTATTTGGTAATGAACCAGAGGAGGTATAATACTCTAGAATTGTGTAACATTAAAGTGTAAACTTTTGTGTTTAAAGAGAGAGAACATTTTATGGTGTGTACTTTTAAAAAGGAAACAAAGCTGCATGCAACAGCTTGAAATTGTATATTCAGGTATTAAAGGTGCAATACTGGTTAGAAAAAGCTCAGGGCCTCCCACTGAGGAGCTGCCTTTATTTAAATCTTAAAGGAAAAATAAGAAAGACCCATAATGTTCCCTTCCCCAATTTACAGTATGTACGGCAGTCATTTTATACTGCTGTCATCACTGTCCTCAACTGGTGTGTCTATAAAGTTGCACCCCCAGTCTATTGAGCCTTGATCCTTGTTGTAAATTCTCCTTTCACAGCGATTGTTAAATCCATTAGTTCCCTGAATTGTATGGCTTTATGCTGAAGATTGGCTGGATGCGTCCTCTGATGTGTGTTGTAGGCGTTTAATGTGGTTGTCTCCTGCTTTATTACACTCTGTCACTTGTTAGGAAGCCTCACTTGGCTCTCCCCTAGGAGAGGTTGAGGGTGCACCTTTATGAACATGGAAAGCAGTTGCCCTCCGCTTGCTACTCCTCTCTGCAGCCAAACTCTCCCTGTTTTTCAGCTGATGGGGTGGGTGTTTGGGATTGATTCTTTTCACCCCATTTGCCAAGTATTGCACTATTAATACCAGCCCCCGAAATGAAAGGAACCAACCACACTGGTGTGTACAATCAGACAAGCAAGGTTGTATATAAAGGAAATTTGAGCAAGCTGCCCTGAAGAAAGGCATAGTGACGAGATGAGAGAGATGCATTGTTTGGAGATGTGTTTAGCCAGTGCCCTTCTTCCCCACGAGCCCCCCCAAGGCTCAGAGCGGTACTGGCTTTTAAAGGGAAAGGCCTTCATTTCTTCGTTTATCCCCCCAGCAGCGCTGGAGAGCGAGGTGGCTTCAATAAGCCTGGTGGTAAGTTTTTGAGTATTACCATGGATAGTGTTTAAAAAAAAATACAGTCAGTTTTTAGAAAACTATAATTTTTTATTAGTTTCATAAGTGGTTTAAAAATGATCTATACAAAGAGACTAATGGGTACTGCCGGCATTGTCTTAGGGGTAATAAGGTTAACCTATGGTTACAAAACAAAGGGTAACTTGAAGTATTGAGCAACTGCTTCTGTAATGTGGGGGAGAATACGTTTTTTAAATTTGGTATGTTTGGAGGAAAATTTTTGACTTAAATTTAACACTAATTCGGCACATAAGCTTTGAGAGTGTATTTGGTTAATGGTTTAAAAGCAAACCAGAAAAAAAAAAAAGCAAAACCCTAGCAAATATTTCACAAATGTTAAAGGGGCACTGCTCCATTTTAGCAGTGCGGGTCATTTTTGAGTTTAATGAAGCCCCATCAAATGGTGGTATAGTAGATAGCTATGTGTGTTTGTAAGGTTTATAGCTTGCAAGACGTACACTAATAATATTCTATATGATCTTTCCTGGTTGGCAGGACCCATGGATGAAGGACCAGATCTTGATCTAGGTAATTTTGAATTCTTGAATTTTGTATCATGCTTTATAAATGAATGGCACAGAAGTAAGTGCCTGCTAGAGCTTAGCAGCCTGGGAGATCAGTGTGATATTGTTGCTGTCAGAAGCAGTTTGGGGCTCCTTTTATCATGAGCAGCTACTCATAATAGCCTTCGACAAAGGAGACCACAAGTTCCATGGCGTTCTTGTCAGTGTGGCTGGCAGTTCTCTTAGCTTTGTGGTAATTACCAGTGAGCAGTAATGACTAGTGGGTTAATCAGTCTCTATAGATACAGGACAATAATTCCCTTCTGTCTTTTTTCTCTGGAAGGCCCACCTGTAGATCCAGATGAAGACTCTGACAACAGTGCAATTTATGTGCAAGGCTTAAATGACAGTGTGACTTTAGATGATCTGGCTGACTTTTTTAAGCAGTGTGGAGTTGTTAAGGTAAGTAAAAGTGGAACCGTATGAGTGGGAAGATCTTCCAAATCGGGCATTTTAAAGAGATGATGTTGAGAACTGCTGAATATCTGAAGTTGCCTGACTTTTCTTTCTGGGTATATTACGGTTTATTACTTAAGATACCAAAGGAAAAAACAACAACAAAAAGAAAAGCTTTCTGTTTTTGTAGAAAAATGCTAAACATGCGTGGGCATACTTAACAATTCCATCCTTTTGGGGCGCCTGGGTGGCTCAGTTGGTAAAGCGTCTGCCTTCAGCTCAGGTCATGATCCCAGGGTCCTGGGATCGAGTCCCGAGTCAGGCTCTCTGCTCAGCATAGAGTCTGCTTCTTCCTCTCCCTTTGCTCTTCTGCCTGCTTGTGCTCGCTCTTTATTCTCTCTCAAATAAGTAAATAATATTTTTTTAAAAACGAAAAATGAAGGTTGCTTAAAAAAAAAATTCCATCCTTTATAATTGTCAGCTAATTATAATACTTACAGGGACACTTTTTTGTGAAGTACAGATTACAACATACAGGGGGTTTTTGTTTTGTTTTAAGATTTTATATATTTGACAGAGATCACAAGTAGGCAGAGAGGCAGGCAGAGGGGTGGTGGGGGAAGCAGGCTTCCTGCCGAGCAGAGAGCCCAATGCAGGGCTCGATCCCAGGATCGTGACCTGAGCCGAAGGCAGAGGCTTTATTTAACCCACGGAGCCACCCAGGCGCCCCTTTGGAGAATGTTTATTAAACACTACTATGAGGGAACGCTATTCTGGGGATATGCTAGGAGCGAACAGGTATGAACTGTTGGAGTTCACATACAGTGGGAAACTTGGGTTCTTATTAGGATAACTAAGAGAAACTGAGCTCTTGGGAAGGGGGATCAGGGGTTCTGAGGTAAGAAACTCAAAGTTCGGGAATCCTATATTTTGTTTATAAATATGTCACAAGTAACTCATATATTCTGTAGTAGACATTTGGATTATTTCTAAGTTTGTGGTGTGTAGCCTGTGCTGCAGTGAACACTTTTTATTTATTTGATAGACAGAGATCACAAGTATGCAGAGAGGCAGGCAGAGAGAGAGGAGGAAGCAGGCTCTCCGAGGAGCAGAGAGCCCGATGCGGGGCTCGATCCCAGGACCCTGGGATCATGACCCTAGCCGAAGGCAGAGGCTTTAACCCACTGAGCCACCCAGGCGCCCCTGCAGTGAACACTCTTGTACAACGTCTCCTGGGGCACAGGGCAGTAGTGTCTCTAGTGTGTGTACAGTTGATTCTTTTTTTTTTTTTTTAAGATTTTATTTGTTAGAGAGAGAGAGAGCGAGCACAGGCAGACAGAGTGGCAGGCAGAGGGAGAAGCAGGCTCCCTGCCAAGTAAGGAGCCCAATGTGGGACTCGATCCCAGGATGCTGGGATCATGACCTGAGCCGAAGGCAGCTGCTTAACCAACTGAGCCACCCAGGCGTCCCTGTACAGTTGATTCTTTTCTTCTTCTTCCCTTTTTTTTTTTTTTTGACAGCAAGAGAGGGAACACATAGGGGGAGTGGAAGAGGGGGAAGCAGGCTTCCTTCAGAGCAGGGAGCCCAATATGGGGCTCAGTCCTAAGACCCTAAGATCATGTCCTGAGCCAAAGGCAGACACTTAATGAACTGAGCCACCCAGGCGCCACTGTACAGTTGGTTCTCGTTATTTGCAGTAGTTCTATCAGTCACTACAAAGACTGAATTAATGGATGCAAGTGTGTGCAGGTACATACACATATCTCACGTTATAATCCTAAATTTTAAAAACAACTCCCTCTGTATATCCGTTTTCTCTTACAAAAAGAAAATGAGGTTCTGAAGTGTCCAGTGATTTGCATGAGTTGACATACACATTCATCCACCCCCAGGGCCAGAACTTCTTGCACGACTGCCCTGTCCCCACAGTCTCTGACTCTTGCACGACTGCCCTGTCCCCACAGTCTCTGTCCCCTGGTCATCTCCAGAGGGTGCTGGACGGAGGGGTGGGGAGGAAATGTGTCTCATTTGAACTCCACTGGAACAGGTGCATCAGACAACTTAAATGTTTGGCGCTTTGTTCATGTCCATGAGTATACAAGTATTGATTTTGGAGTTATAAACTTTAATGAGTTAGGCAGATTTGCAAATATTGAATCCACAAATAATGAGGATCGACTATACCCAGTATAGAATTGCTGGTTCTAAAGCTGTGTGCATGTTTAATTTCATAAGCTGATAATATGGCTGAGCAACTTAGTAGATGCCACTAGCATTCCTGAGACCGCATTTACCACATCTTCACTGCTACTGGGAATCACCTGAAATTTTAACTTAATGCCAGTCTGCTGGAAGAAAATAGAAACGTGGTGGGGGTTTTTTGTTCTTAAGATTTCATTTATTTGGGGACGCCTGGGTGGCTCAGCTGGTTAAGCGGCTGCCTTTGGCTCAGGTCATGATCCCAGCGTCCTGGGATCGAGTCCCACATCGGGCTCCTTGCTTGGCAGGGAGCCTGCTTCTCCCTCTGCCTCTGCCTGCCTCTCTGTCTGCCTGTGCTTGCTCTCTCTCTCTCTCTCTAACAAATAAATAAAATTTTTTTAAAAATTAAAAAAAAATTTTTTTAAAAAAAGATTTCATTTATTTGACCAAGAGCATAAGCATGACTAGGGGGAGGGGCAAAGGGAGAGGGACAAGCAGACTCCTGCTGAGCGTGGAGCCCAATGCAATACTCCATCCCTGGACCCTGAGATCGTGACCTGAGCTTAACTGACAGCCATCCACGTGCCCAGGAAATGCCATTTTAATTTCCTTTTTCTCTAGTTCCTGATGATGTTTGGTATTTTTGTTGTTTTGTTGTTGTTGCTTTAACTTTTTTATTTAGATTCAGTTAGCCAACATCATTAGTTCTAGATGTAGCGCTCAATAATTTATAAGTTGTATATAACACCCAGTGCTAAACACATCACATGTCCTCCTTAATGCCCGTCACCCTGCTAATAATGTTCTAGTTGCATGCTGCCTTCTGTGAAATGCCTATTAGTCTTTGTAATTGTTCTTCATTGAGTTGCCATTTGTTATTTTACATAAAGTATTTAAAGTATTTATTTTAGGGGCACCTGGGCGTCTCAGTCGGTTAAGTGTCTGCCTTCAGCTTAGGTCATGATCGCAGGGCCCTGGGATCAAGCCCCACATCGGGCTCCCTGCTTAGCAGGAAGCTTGTTTCTCCCTCTCCCACTTCCCTTTGCTTGTGTTCCTTCTCTCGCTATGTCTCTCTGTCAGATAATAAAATCTTTTTAAAAACTTTTTTTTAAAGATTTTATTTTATAAAAAACTTTTTTTAATTTAATCTAATTTTCTTTTTGAGAGAGAGCAGGGCTACAGTAGGAGCAGAGGAAGAAGGAGAGAATCCCAAGCAGGCTGCACACTCAGCGCAGGGCCCAATGCTGGCTTTGATCTCAGAATCCTGAGATCATGACCTGAGCCAAAATCAAGAGTCAGATGCTCAGCCATCTGAGCCGCTGCTACATAGAGTTCCTTATAGTTCCTGAAGGCTGATCCTTGGCTAATACTGCAAATATATTCTTTTGATGAATAGAAGAAGCTGTTAATATAATTGAACTTATCAGCCTTGTCCTTACTGGTTTGTGTCTTTGTTTGTAAGACCTTCTGTTCCAACAACATTTATTGAAACATCCATCCTTTCCTTGACAATAGTATATATCTGTCACATAAAGTTCCACCCGTGTCTGGATCTATTACTTTTTTTCTTTTCTCTAAGATTTTATTTCTTTATTTGATAGAATAAGCAGGGAGAGCAGCAGAGGGAGAGAGAGAAGCAGGCTCCCTGATGAACAGGGAGGCCAGTGCGGGGCTTGATTTCAGGACTCTGGAATCATGGCCTGGGTGGAAGGCAAATACTCAACTGACTGAGCAACCCAGGCACCACTCCCCACCCTTTTTCTAAGATTTTATTTATTTATTTGGGAGGGAGGCCTGGATCTATTTCTGATGATCTTTTGTACTTTAATTTGTATGGTCCTGCACTAATAGCACAGCTATTTTTATGCTAAGTCTTGATACCTATAGTAAAGCAGATTCTTCTGTTTTATCCTTTTCCCTCAGGAATGCTTTGCTATTTACTCCTTGCTCTTCCATATGCATTTTAGAATTCCACTTACTAAGTTCTTTAAAAACCCCAACTGAGTGTTTATTAAATCTATAAGATAGTTTGAGGAGAATTGACATTTTTATAATACTGAGTAGTTTTTTCCATGAATATCATATGCCCATTTACTTAGGTTTATAGTAAAGACCATCTCCTTAAAGTTTTTGCAAGTCTTTATTAGTTTTGTTTTTTGGTGTTTTTGTGTCATTTTTAAAGATTTTATCTGGGGCGCCTGGGTGGCTAAGTTGGTTAAGTAACTGCCTTCGGCTCAGGTCAGGATCTTGGAGTATGAGGATTGAGTCCCACGTCTAGGCTCCCTGCTCAACAGGGAGTCTGCTTCTCCCTCTGACCACTCTCCCCTTTCTTTCTCTCTCTGTCTCTCTGAGTCTTAGAAAAATATTTTTTATCTTTCGAGTTGGGGGAGAGGCAAAGGGAGAGAGAGAAGCAGGCTGAGCAGGGAATGCTACATGGGCCTCGATACGAGGACCCTGAGATCATGACCCGAGCTAAAGGCAGACGCATAACTGCCTGAGCCATTCGGGTGCCCCTGTCTCTATTAGTTTTATTTTTTAGATTTTTTTTTACTTGTTACTATGGTCTTTTTCAAATGAGATTTTGTGGTGGTTATAACTATATAGAAAGAGATTTGATTTTGTTAGAGCTTATGAATTGCATAATGAAGGTCTCTCTCTACTTGTGATGTTATATGATATGTTTATGCAGGTATGCGTGGGTTTTTTCCCTAGTTAAGAGCGTGTACTGTCAGTTTTGTAAAATAAAGTAGATTTTAAAAATATATAGCCCCATCATTCATACTGCTATTTTGCCTTTTTTTTTTTAGTCTTTATATGTCCTTTATAAAAATGTAGGTGTTAATATGTCTTATAAACGTTAGCTTTCTTTAAAAAAAAAAAAGTAGCCTATAAATCAATACTCTTAGGTGTCACTAGGTGTAATATAAACAAACACTTATAGATTAGACTTCGATCATAGGCACTTTTAATGTAGAAAACAGATGAAACCATATTCTTCTATACTGTTTTGCTCCTGAATTCAAGCAAGCTACATCTGGTGTTTGACTGCAAAGCTAATGAATAGTGTGTTCTGCCTCTGGAGAAAAAATTGGCTGTGTTAGACTTAAGAATGCTTGTAGCACACTCACAAAACTGTATCAGTACTTAGTGATTTAAGGGTGATTTTTTACTTTATGCGAGATAAGGCTTGTGTGCTGGCATGTTGTTATTGGGTGCCTGTTAGTGAGGGCACAGAAAATGTTGGTTCAGGTACAAGGACACCAGGAGATGACAACTAGGGAAGCAGTGGGAAGCACACTGTTCACTTATATACTTTGGAACTTTAGGTCTATTTTGGTTTTCATGATACCTACACCTAAGGAAAAAAATCACTTACATGTATATTTGTTGTGGCAGTTTAGGAAATAAGGCAATTTGGGAAATAATTCCACTACTTGGAGATAAACTAAGATCCTACTGAATGTGTGTCTGGAAAATGACTGCTTTTGACACTTATGACAGTTCAAGGAACTTCTCTGAATTTCTCATGGACTTTTCCCCCAAAAAGCAGTGTGTTTCTGGTCACAGCCTAACTCTGCTATTTTATGCCTAGATGAACAAGAGAACTGGACAACCCATGATCCATATCTACTTGGACAAGGAAACAGGAAAGCCCAAAGGTGACGCTACAGTGTCCTATGAAGATCCACCAACTGCCAAGGCTGCTGTGGAGTGGTTTGATGGTAGGAGTCCTAGAGTCAACGGGGGCGCTCACTGGCGTTCTTAACTCACTTAAGTTCTTAACTTCACGTCCTGGGGCTCATGAAGGCTCTTGTAGCAAATGCTGCCCCTTGTCAACCTGCAGGTGAAGCAAGGGTCTTACTGGCTGATGTATGTCATTCTGTTAGAATAGCATTCTCAGAAGTGGTTTTGGAGGTGGGACATACACATAGCGGAAAGGAGGAACCTGAGAGCCATAGGAGCAGGAAGACCCTCTCTCTGTGCTGGGGGAACACCGGCTGGCTGTTGCAGAGCAGTGTGCCTGGCTCCCTTCTGCAGTGGGAGAGCCCTGTTGCTGGCCATGGGTTAGGAGAGCCCTTATTTTGAGTCATTACAGATCCACCTTAAAATTATAAATGCTTCTCTAAGCACAAGTATCAGAAGGTACAGATCACCCCAGAAAAATCCAATATACATTTGAGTTTAAACTTTTTTTTTTTTTTTTAAGATTTTATTTATTTATTTGACAGAGATCACAAGTAGGCAGAGAGGCAGGCAGAGAGAGAGGAGGAAGCAGGCTCCCCGCAGAGCAGAGAGCCCCATGTGGGGCTCGATCCCAGGACCCTGAGACCATGACCCGAGCTGAAGGCAGCGGCTTAATCCACTGAGCCACCCACAGGCGCCCCTACATTTGAGTTTAAATATATCCATATTTGGCCTTGGCATTGATTGCAGAAATTCAATGCAGACAAAACCAACTTGAAAATGTCATTGGACAGGTCCTGGCTCTCATCTCTTGGCCGCTTTATACTTTTGTCCCTACTTCTCACCCTTTGTGGGGCAAAGGTGCCGGTGCACTCGGCCTTCCCCTGGCATACTTTCTCCCCTAGGGTAAAGGAGTTTTGACATATCTTGAAAATGTTTTGTGGCCTTACCAGCAAAGATCGAGAAGGTTGTGGGCGGGACACATGCTATGTGGGGTTGGGGGGTGTTGAGGGTGACAGTGTGGTGGAGCTGGGGAACAAGGAGTGGCCTAGCCGTGCCCAGTCCCTCGAGGGAAGAGTTGCAGGTTGGGAGTAATTGGTGTTCTGTTCTCTGGTTGCAGGGAAAGATTTTCAAGGGAGCAAACTTAAGGTGTCTCTTGCTCGGAAGAAGCCTCCAATGAACAGCCTGCGGGGTGGCATGCCGCCTCGTGAGGGCAGAGGGATGCCGCCGCCACTCCGTGCAGGTATTTACCACACACCCTCCCCAAGCCGCTGCTCTGTTGCTCCCAGTGGTTTTGTACACTTGTCTTCGAGAAACTTGATTTCCGGAGTGTAGACAAACCCTTAGAAATACTAAAAAGTCAATGTAGAATTAATACCGAACCTCTAAAGGCTGACAGTTAAAAGTGCAGGAATGAAAGGAAGAGAAGAACAGGGATTTCTTGGTTAAGGGGGTCTGGAACGCCTGGAAACCACTCTGCCTTGCTGTCATTAGGTGCCATTTATTTATTCTACTTGGGTCTCTCTCCACGAGAATGCCTGTTCCTCACAGGTTGTGGGAGCTAGCTAAAGTGATGTGCACAGAAGGCACACAGCTGGGTCCTTGGGCCTGCAGAAAAGTCTGGGGCAAATGAAGGGACAGTGACAGCTGTGATCTATGTGAATTCCCTTAAAAGATGTCCCCTGCAGCAAATCTGGTGCTATGCAGAAGTGACTGGCTCTTTCTTATTGCAGGTCCAGGGGGCCCAGGAGGTCCTGGAGGCCCCATGGGTCGCATGGGAGGCCGTGGAGGAGACAGAGGTGGCTTTCCCCCAAGAGGGCCCCGGGGTTCCCGAGGGAACCCATCTGGAGGAGGAAATGTCCAGCACCGAGCTGGAGACTGGCAGTGCCCCAATCCGTATGTACTTCTCTTGACAAATTGATACCCTGTGTTCGTGAAGTCACACTGTGTCCCACCCATTTCCATTCTGGAGAGGAGGATGGTTGGATTCTCTCTGTCTTGAGTTGTATAGGGACGACCCTCACCTGATTGCTCAGTCATGGGGTGGGTGGGTGGCCTAATCAGTCCATCCTCAGAGCCTTCTGAAGGAAGTCATGGTTCTGCTGGACTCCTGAGGTCCCCGTGTACGTGGTTGTGCAAACATTTTCTGGATCATACACCAGTCTTTGGGGTTTGTTGGCTGTCTGAGGCTGTGGCTCTAAAGCCTTTTCTGTCAGCAGATCCTCTCAGTGGGGTTTGACCAGGCTCCAGTGCTCGTGCTGGTGGATACGGTGTGCGCCTGCTCAGCCTTTGTTTTGCTTCACGGCTTTCGTTTGTTAGTGATTTCTGTTGTGATACAATTTTATGCAGGGGTTGTGGAAACCAGAACTTTGCCTGGAGAACAGAATGCAACCAGTGTAAGGCCCCGAAGCCTGAAGGCTTCCTTCCACCACCCTTTCCACCCCCTGGTAAGTACAGGTTTTGGGAGCAACCCCTCAGCATCTTGGTTCCAAACCTCGTGTGTTACCGTGATGGGCTCACAGCTAGGTTGGGGTCTCCGGAAGTGTAGTCTTGGCGCCGGAGCCCCTGAGGCTCCATTGTCCCTTCTAAAGTGCCCCAGACCCTCAGACGGAGAGTAAAGCGTCTGGTCTCTGCTCTGGGAGAAGGCCGCAGATCTGGGCAGCCTCTGAGGCACATCCATAGCAACCTCCATCCTCCCTGTCTTGCTGCTGATCTGTGCTCTTCCTCCAGGCGGTGACCGTGGCAGAGGTGGTCCTGGTGGAATGCGGGGCGGAAGAGGCGGCCTCATGGACCGCGGTGGTCCCGGTGGGATGTTCAGAGGTGGCCGTGGTGGAGACAGAGGGGGCTTCCGTGGTGGCCGGGGCATGGACCGAGGTGGCTTTGGTGGAGGAAGACGGGGCGGCCCCGGCGGGCCCCCTGGACCTTTGATGGAACAGATGGGAGGAAGAAGAGGCGGGCGAGGAGGACCTGGAAAAATGGATAAGTACGTGCTGGTGTGAACCATCTGCGGGCTCTGGGGCGCATGGAGGCGGCAGCCCCTGCCTGGCTGACATGGAGCTGGCTGGGCTCCGCTGGGAGGTGGTGGGAAGTTCCCTCTCCTTTCCCCCTTTTCACCCCTCACCCCTTTTGGACTTACAGAGGCGAGCACCGTCAGGAACGCAGAGACCGGCCCTACTAGACGCAGAGACCCCGCAGAGCTGCATTGACTACCAGATTTATTTTTTAAACCAGAAAATGTTTTAAATTTATAATTCCATATTTATAATGTTGGCCACAACATTATGATTATTCCTTGTCTGTACTTTAGTATTTTTCACCATTTGTGAAGAAACATTAAAACAAGTTAAATGGTAGTGTGCCGAGTTTTTTTTTTCCTTCTTTTAAAGATGGTTGTTTAACTAAGACTAAACAATGGGAACCCCTTGTGAGCATGCTCAGTATCATTGTGGAGAACCAAGAGGGCCTCTAACTGTAACAATGTTCATGGTTGTGATGTTTTTTTTTTTTTTTTTTTTT
>RCUC01131713.1:0-84313 GCA_003697995.1 Taxidea taxus jeffersonii | reverse complement strand
AAAAAAGATATAATACCTATTCTCCTGAAAGTGCTCCAAAAAATAGAAATGGAGGGAAAACTTCCAAACTCAATTTATGAGGCCAGTATTACCTTGATTCCAAAACCACACAAAGACTTCATAAAAAAGGAGAATTACAGACCAATATCCTTGATGAACACAGATGTGAAAATTCTCACCAAAGTACTAGCCAATGGGATCAAACAGTACATTAAAAGGATTATTCACCATGACCAAGTGGGATTTATTTCTGTGCAGCAAGTTTGGTTCAACATGTGCAAATCAATCAATGTGATACAATACCTTGATAAAAGAAAGAACAAGAACCACGTGATACTCTTAAAAGATGCAGAAAAAGCATTTGGCAAAATACAGCATCCTTTCTTAATCAAAATTCATCACACTGTAGGGATAGAGGATACATTCCTCAATATCATCACAGCCATCTATGAAAAACCAACAGTGAATATCATTCTCAATGAGGAAAAACTGAGAGCTTTTCCTCTAAGGTCAGGAACATGGCAGGGATGTCCATTATAACCACTGCTATTCAACATAGTACTAGAAGTCATAGCCTCAGCAATCAGACAACAAAAAGAAATTAAAGGCATCCAAATCAACAAAGAAGAAGTCAAATTATCACTCTTTACAGATAATATGATACTTTATGTGGAAAACACACAAGAATGCACTCCAAATCTGCTAGAACTTGTACAGGAATTCAGTTAAAGTGTCAGGATAGAAAATCAATGCACAGAAATCAGTTGCATTTCTATACACCAATAGCAAGACAGAAGAAAGGGGAATTAAGGAGCTGATCACATTTTCAATTGCACCCAAAAACCATAAGATACCTGGGAATAAACTTAACCAAAGAGGCAATGAATCTGTACTTAGAAAACTATAAAGTACTCATGAAAGAAACTGAGGAAGACACAAAGAAATGGAAAAGCTTTCCATGCTCATGGATTGGAATAACAAATATTGTGAAAATGTCTATGCTACCTAAAGCAATCTACACATTTAATGCAATCCCTATCAAAATACCATCAATTTTCTTCAAAGAAATTGAACAAATAATCCTAAATTTATATGGAGACAGAAAAGACCATGAATAGCCACAGAAATGTTGAAAAAGGAAGCCAAAGTTTGTGGCATCACAATTCCATATATTGAGCTCTATTACATTTATTACAAAGCTGTCATCATCAAGACAGTATGGTACTGACACAAAAACAGACACATAGATCAGTGGAACAGAATAGAGAGCCCAGAAATAGACCCTGAACTCTATGGTCAACTAATCTTTGACAAAGCAGGAAAGAATGTCCAATGGAATAAAGATAGTCTCTCCACCAAATGGTGTTGGGAAAACAGGACAGCCACATGCAGAAAAATGAAACTGGACCATGTCCTTATACCACACACGAAAATAGACTCAAAATGGATGAAACACCTCAATGTGAGAAAGGAATCCGTCAAAATCCTTGAGGAGAACACAGGCAGCAACCTCTTCGACCTCAGCCACAGCAACTTCTTCCTAGGAACATCACCAAAGGCAAGGGAAGCAAGGGCAAAAATGAATTATTGGGACTTCATCAAGATCAAAAGCTTTGCACAGTAAAGGAAACAGTCAACTAAACTAAAAGACAACCAACAGAATGGGAGAAGATATTCACAAATGACATATCAGATAAAGGGCTAGTATCCAAAATCTATAAAGAACTTATCAAACACAACACCCAAAAAAACAAAGAATCCAATCAAGTAATGGGCAGAGGACATGAACAGACATTTCTACAAAGAAGACATCCAGATGGCCAACAGACACATGAAAAAGTGCTCCACATCACTGGGCATCAGGGAAATACAAATCAAAACCACAATGAGATACCACCTCACACCAGTCAGAATGGCTAAAATGAACAAGTCAGGAAATGAGAGATGCTGGTAAGGATGCGGATAAAGGGGAACTCTCCTACACTGTTGGTGGGAATGCAAGCTGGTACAACCACTCTGGAAAACAGCATGGAGGTTCCTCAAAAAGTTGAAAATAGAGCTACCTTATGACCCAGCAATTGCACTACTGGGTGTTTACCGAAAAGATACAAACGTCGTGATCCGAAAAGGCATGTACACCCAAATGTTTATAGCAGCGATGTCCACAATAGCCAAACTATGGAAAAGACCTAGATTTCCATTAACAGATAAATGGATAAAGAAGTGGTATATATATATATATATATATATATATACATACATACAATGGAATACTATGCAGCCATCAAAAGAAATGAAATCTTGCCATTTGCAACTACATGGATGGAACTAGAGGGTATTATGCTTAGCGAAATAAGTAATCAGAGAAAGACAACTATCATATGATCTCCCTGATATGAGGAAGTTGAGATGCAATGTGGGGGGTTTGGGGGGTAGGAAAAGAATAAAAGAAACAAGATGGAATTGGGAGAGAGACAAACCATAAGAGACTCTTAATCTCACAAAACAAACTGAGGGTTGCTGCGGGGAGGGGGGTCGGGAGAGGGTGGCTGGATTATGGACATTGGGGAGGGTATGTGCTATTGTGAGTCTGTGAAGTGTATAAACCTGGCGATTCATAGACCTGTATCCCTGGGGCTAATAATACATTATATGTTAATTTAAAAAAAATTTTTAAAGAACTATATGATACTCTCGATAGATGCTGAAAAAGCATTTGGCAAAGTACAGCATCCTTTCTTGATCAAAACTCTTCACACTGTAGAGATAGAGGGTACATACCTCAATATCATCAAAGCCATCTATGAAAAACCCACAGTGAATATCATTCTCAATGGAGAAAAACTGAGAGCTTCTCCCCTAAGGTCAGGAACACAGCAGGAATATCCACTGTCACTACTGTTATTCAATATAGTACTAGAAGTCCTAGCCTCAGCAATCAGACGACAAAAAGAAATAAAAGGCATCCAAATCAGCAAAGAAGAAGTCAAACTCTCACTCTTTGCAGATAATATGATACCTTATGTGGAAAACCTAAAAGACTCCACTCCAAAACTGCTAGAACTCATACAGTAATTCAGTAAAGTGTCAAGTTATAAAATCAATGCTCAGAAATCAGTTGCATTTCTATACACCAACAGCAAGACAGAAAAAAGGGGAATTAAGGAGCTGATCACATTTACAATTGCACCCAAAACCATAAGATACCTAGGAATAAACCTAATCAAAGAGGCAACGAATCTGTACTCAGAGAACTATAAAGTACTCATGAAAGAAACTGAGGAAGACACAAAGAAATGGAAAAGCTTTCCATGCTTATGGATTGGAATAACAAATATTGTGAAAATGTCTATGCTACCTAAAGCAATCTACACATTTAATGCAATCCCTATCAAAATACCATCAATTTTCTTCAAAGAAATTGAACAAATAATCCTAAATTTATATGGAGACAGAAAAGACCATGAATAGCCACAGAAATGTTGAAAAAGGAAGCCAAAGTTTGTGGCATCACAATTCCATACATTGAGCTCTATTACAAAGCTGTCATCATCAAGACAGTATGGTACTGACACAAAAACAGACACATAAATCAATGGAACAGAATGGAAAGCTCAGTAATGGACTCTGAACTCTATGGTCAACTAATCTTCGACAAAGCAGGAAAGAATGTCCAATGGAATAAAGATAGTCTCTCCACCAAATGGTGTTGGGAAAACAGGACAGCCACATGCAGAAAAATGAAACTGGACCATGTCCTTATACCACACACGAAAATAGACTCAAAATGGATGAAACACCTCAATGTGAGAAAGGAATCCATCACAATCCTTGAGGAGAACACAGGCAGCAACCTCTTCGACCTCAGCCACAGCAACTTCTTCCTAGGCACATCACCAAAGAAAGGGAAACAAGGGCAAAAATGAATTATTGGGACTTCATCAAGATCAAAAGCTTTTGCACAGTAAAGGAAACAGTCAACTAAACTAAAAGACAACCAACAGAATGGGAGAAGATATTCACAAATCACATATCAGATAAAGGGCTAGTATCCAAAATCTATAAAGAACTTATTAAACTCAACACCCAAAGAACAAAAAATCCAATCAAGTAATGGGCAGAAGACAGTAACAGACATTTCTGTAAAGAAGACATCCAGATGGCCAACAGTCGCATGAAAAAGTGCTCCACATCACTGGGCATCAGGGAAATACAAATCAAAACCGCACTGAGATACCACCTCACACCAGTCAGAATGGCTAAAATGAACAAGTCAGGAAATGACAGATGTTGGTGAGGATGCGGAGAAAGGGGAACTCTCCTACACTGTTGATGGGAATGCAAGCTGGTGCAGCCACTCTGGAAAACAGCATGAAGGTTCCTCAAGAAGTTGAAAATAGAAGCTACCCTATGACCCAGCAATCACACTACTGGGTATTTTCCCTAAAAATACAAATGTAATGATGCGAAGGGGCACATGCACCCTAATGTCTATAGCAGCAATGTCCACAACAGCCAAACTATGGAAAGAACCTAGATGTCCATCAACAGATGAATGGATAAAGAAGAGTTGCATATATATATATATATATATATATATATATATATATATATATATATAAACACACACATATATAATGGAATACTATGCAGCCATCAAAAGAAATGAAATCTTGCCATTTGTGATTACATGGATGGAACTAGAGGGTATTATGCTTAGTGAAATAAGTAATCAGAGAAGACAATTACCATATGATCTCTCTGATATGAGGAATTTGAGATGCAGGGAGGGGGCTCATGGAGAGTAGGGAAGGGAAAAATGAAACAATCCAAGATGGGATTGGGAGGGAGACAAACCATAAGAGACTCTTAATCTCACAAAACAAGCTGAGGGTTGCTGGGGGGTGGTGGGTTGGGATAGGGTGGTTTGGTTTTGGACATTGGGGAGGATATGTGCTATGGTGAGTGCTATGAAACGTGTAAGCCTGATGATTCACAGACCTGTAAACCTGGGGCAAATAATATATTATATGTTAATTAAAATAATTTAAATAATAATAGTAATAACAATTAGGGGTACCTGGATGGCTTAGTCAGTTAAGCATCCAACTCTTGATCTCAGCTCAGGTCTTGATCTCAGGGTTGTGAGTTTGAGCCCTGCAAATAAAATAAATAAATAAATAAATAAATATTTTCAATTACCACTCATGAACAAGATCCTACATAAATCATCAAAAATCCTAATTCTGTAACAGTCCCAAATAGGTATAAAAGAAAAAGACTAGTAAAACTCATATAAGGTTAGGGATACCAAAGCAATTACTCCTCAAAACCACATTCTTTTCTTCATTCTTTTAGTCACAAAAATGTCCCGTCATACTCCTGAAAGCCAGAGAAAAGTCTTGTCTTGGAAAGAAGGGTTGAAAGGGAGAACAGTATTTACGAAGTTAAATAAAAATTATGCACTTCTCTATTTTTATACTAGGTATTCACCATTTTTGTTCTAGCACTTCTGGTTGCCCATCTACCAGGAATTAGCCCTGTTTTCATATTTCCTGTCACAGTGTGTCTTGCCTTATAAAAGCCCAAACCATCAGAAACTCAGCTTATCAGATGCTTTGAAGTTCAGACTTGGGCATGTGACACCATCTGGAGAATTTGGCTAAGAGGCTTTGGGAATAACTTAGGAAGTTTTCCTTCCTAACCAAAAGATATGCAAGGCAAAACTCTTATATATGCATATGTTTCAAGGATGAAATTGTATGAGGACATGATGTCTAGAGCTAGAGTAACCATGTAGCAATCATGAAGCACTAATTCTAACAATGAAATGTCAAACCACCAAAAATGGTGGTTCATTAATAGCTAGAAAAGTGCCATCCATTGATGGCATCATAGACCTGCTAAATTAGTGAATCCTAGAATCTGCCCCACATCCAGAATTCCTGTTAAATATTCTTATGATTTCAGATTCTTTTAGTTGTGTACTGTTATTTAGAGAGGAGAGCACTGTAACTATTATACATCTAATTATACTCTTCCATAACTGTGTTCTTCCCCCACTTCAACCTGTTTGTCTACCAAAGCTGACATATATTATTCAAAGTCCAATGGAATGTTCTTCTTTTTATTTTTTATGTACTTTTTTTTCAGTGTTCCAAAATACATTTTTTATGCACCACAGTCAGTGATCCATCAATACGTGCCCTCCTTGATATCCACCATCAGGCTCACCCTTCCCCACACCCCTCTCCCTTCCAAAACCTTCAGTTTGTTTTCAAAGTCCACAGTCTCCATGCTTCATCTCCCCTCTAATTTACCCCAATTCACTTTTCCTTTCCCTCTCCTAAAGCCCTCCGTGTTATTCCTTATGCTCCACAAGTGAAACCATATTATAATTGACTTTCTCTGCTTGACTTATTTCACTCAGCATAATCTCCTCTAGTTCCATCCAAGTTGATACAAGAGTGGGATATTCATCCTTTCTGATGGCTGTGTAATATTCCATTGTGTATATGTACCATATCTTCTTTATCCAATGGAATTTTCAACACCTGACAAACTCACTCCAAGGAAAGATAGCCCTGCTCTAGTTCTAGTTCCTTTATTATCCAAAGTAGGGGTGCAAACAGTTCAATGCCCATTAGAATCATCTGAGGAAATTGTTAAACATTTAGTTTCCCAGCTTCTACTTCAGACTTACTAAATCAGCCTCTGAAACAAATCTAGAAATTTGTGTATTTACCAAGTTACTAGAATAACTGTGGTAATCCTCTAAATTTAGGAAGTACTGGTATGTATCACATTGATTCTTAATTCATATGTTCATTATCTGACCCCATTAACAAGATTTATAAGCCTCTAAAGAGCAAAAACTAAACCTTAGGTGATGTGTTTTAATTTTCTTGATATATTAAAGCATAGAACAAGTCCATGGTAGGTCTAGAGATTATTTTAGGTGAAACATTATATGAAATAGAATAATGTGGTATGCTTATCTTAAAGATGTGACCTGAAATCTAATTTTAAGACAGCCTTTAAGAAGTAGCAGGGATGGGGCGCCTGGGTGGCTCAGTGGGTTAAAGCCTCTGCTTTCGGCTCAGGTCATGATCCCAGCCAGGGTCCTGGGATCGAGTCCCACGTCAAGCCCTGCATTGGGCTCTCTGCTCAGCCAGGAGCCTGCTTCCTCCTCTCTCTCTGCCTGCTTCTCTGCCTACTTATGATCTCCATCTCTCAAATAAGTAAATAAAATCTTAAAAAAAAAAAAGAAGTAATAGGGGTAACATCATCCACAAAAAAATAAATTTAAAAAAAGTGTTCAACGAATATCATTTTGTTCCATTAGACACCAAGAATTCCCCATAACTTATTTTTATACTTACCTTCTATTCATTAAATATAATGTTAATTTAAGCAAAACTAATATGTAAAAAATGGTAGAGGTATAACTCATATGGTTGAAGATTGAGGAAGATTGCTCCGTGAGACTATGGTACATAGATTTAATTTTATTAACCATGACAGCAATCCCTTTAATTAACTAAAAATAAATAAAGAACAAAATATATTGAAAGACAATCTATTTTTCTGAGGGAAAGGTGCCTGGGTTGCTCCATCAGTTAAGTATCTGCCTTTGGCTCAGGTCATGATCCTAGGGCCCTGGGATCCAGCCCCACATTGGGCTCCCTGCTCAGGGGGGAGTCTGTTTCTCCCTCTCCCTCTGCCTGTTATTCCCCCTGCTTGTACTCTTTCTGTCTCTCTAAGATTAGAAAAGTAGTGAAGGACTGTTAAAAATTTATTAGACCATTAAAAAGTCTGTGATATTTATTCTGACTGAAATGGGATGCCAATTAGTGATTTTGAAAAGAAGAGCATAATATAACCTATGCTTTATAAAAATTAATCTGTTGAGTATAGAACAATACAACAACAACAACAACAAAATGTTGTGAGTATAAACCACAGGAGAAGCATATGTGGAAGTAGGGAGACCAGTTAAATGACCAAGACAGTAATGTGGACAAAACATTTGTCAGGTTGACCTAAGGTGATCATAACAAATGGATTAATTCTATATGTACGTTGACAGTAGAGACAACAGGATTTCCTGAAAGATTAGAAATGGGGTTTGGAAAAAATAGAGCAAGAGAAAACTCTATGGTTTTGGTTTTGGTTTTTTAGTTTTTCTTTTCTTTCTTTTTTTTTTTTTAACTTTTGCCTGAGCAATGGGAAGAAAGGCGTTTCCCTCCATTAAAATAGCAATGTTGGGGAGCAAAGGGCAGAAATTGAAGTGCAGTTTAGGACATACACTATTAAGTTTGAAAAGCCTGCAATACAATGAAGTGGAAATGACAGGTAGGCATTTGAATCTATGAGTTCAGAGTTCAGGGAAGAAGGTCAAGATTGGAGACAGAAATTTTGGAATTGTTAATATTTAGAAGATATTAAAGCCATGAGATCTGATGAAATCAAAAAGTGAGAGACTGTGGGTAAAGGAAAAGCATGGTCTAAGAATATAGCCCTGAAACATCCCAAAGAAGTTAGGATGATGAGAAGAAGCTATTGAAGACAGAAAAAGTACCCAGTGAAGTAGAAGAAGAATCAAGGAAGAATGGTGTTCTAAAAACTAAATTGAAAATTAGAGAATAAACACCTATGTCAAATTATCTGAAGGGATAAGTAAGATAGGAACTAGAGATTGGTCATTAGATGAGCAAAAGCAAAGTCACTGATGACTTTGACAACATTTTGATGGAATGAGGGGAGAAATGCCAAGAAAAAAATGGGAGGAGAGAGATTGCTTACAGGTGATAATAGATTGTTTTCCTAGAAGTTCTGTTACAGAGAAGCTAAGGAATGGGATGGGAGCTAGAGGAGGAAGTAAATGCAAGAGATTTCTTTTTTTAGTAGATAATATTCCATCGTACCATTACACTGATGAAAAATCATAGTGGGAAATTGCTTATAGGAAAGAAGAGAATTGCTAGAATTCTTGAAAAAGCACAGGAAAATGGGGACCAGGGGAGATGTTGGTCTTAAGTAGGAAAACAGCTAGTTTTCCACAGTAACAGAAGGGAAGGCAGAATAAGTGAATACCAGTCCATTTGGGCTCATATATGTGGTAGCATTGAATGGCACCACATACCAGACCTCAAAAATCCTCAAAGTCCATTTTGCATTTGACAGGGAAGATCGGCCATTAGTCTATTTCTCCACCAATGACCTTTATTAGACAGTTTTAATTGAATTCAAATTCTGAATGAATATAGTTTTACAGAGATATTCTAACTCAATTGGAAAGAAACCACAAAAAAGTAGTGTTCAGATATGTAGTCAATCAAAACTATATTGTCTCTGAATGTTTCTTAATAATGAATGAAGAAAGGAGCAAAGTTTAAAGGCCTTCTTCCACCTGAGTATACCACTCTTACTATTTTTCATGTTATCCCTACACCTGATAACAACATAACTCAATAATATATCATTTCATTCTGACTATAGTTGGCCCTACCTATAGGATGAGGCAATCGACTGTGGCCTGACTCAGTCAATGATGACATATTTCTTTCAACTTTCTAATACAATTTGACTAAGGAGCCCCTGGGTCATGGTAAATTTGTTATCAAAACTACATTTTAAAAGCCTCTAGAAACCTATAATCCACTGAAAGCATTCATATCTGGATGAGATTCAAAGGTGCTTAGCTTTGCCTGCTACCCCACTTCAGGCCAAAGCTCCTGGAATGCTGAAGCATCACTTCTTGGATCAGGGTCAGACTTGATTGATGTCCAAAATAAGTCAATGACATAGGAAAAGTTGAACAAGATTAGCCACTAAGCCCTCAGAGAACAATTGAGGTTTACATTTCTCATTCTGATGAGCTAACAAAAAAAAAAAAAACAGAATAATGAAACCACACAGTCTTAAACTTTAAGCTGATTTTTCCATAGACCACAAGAATATGCAGCATATTTTCAATATTCAATAGCTTAACAATAGTACCTCTAAATGCAAAAACATCTTTGCTCTATTTAAAATATCTGATATTTACATATAGAACCAAGAACTTTCCGTATTAGATCCAAAAATTATGGCTGAATCAAGGCCTACAATTACTTGACTTACATTAGTTGTTGGGAATCAATTATTCTTCTGCTTTTTTTTTTTATTCTTCTGCTTCTGATGTAAGTGTTATATTGCTTCTGTCTCTTTCCAAATTAGCAGACCCAGAGTCACCCTAAAAGCAGATCAACTTTTTGTTTTTGCCATACAAAATTAAATTGTTTAATCTCCGAATATTGAAAGCTTTTATAAATTGAACCCAAACTTTACCCATCATATAGTCATCTATCCTTCATCACAGCTGAGAATATAAAATCTTAGCTCTGAAAAGAAGAAATGTAACTATGTAATATGCAATATTGTCACCTTTTGTACATTAGTTGATGAGTCATTAATAAATATACAAATCTGCAGAAGGTATATGGCATTGGAAAAACACAGAAAATATTTGAAAGGAATGAAAGCATCTGGCAATCAGTAGAGATGTCTTAAAGGACAAGTTGAGCTTTTCAAGTGATCTAATGTGTATGAATCATTAATATATCTTCAATTATTTAAGACACAATTTTTATTTTTCACTCAAAGCACCATGAGAAGATTTATAAAAGTCTTTTCAGTTACTACAATAACACTTCCATTTACCTAAATAAGAATATGTCTTGTTTTGTATATGTGTACACAATCACATTCTGATACTAAAGACCAAGTACATAGTCAATAGATTTTGTAACATTAACCAATTTACTTTTATTAATCGTCAAAGACATCAGAAAAGGACATTTTAGAATTTTTAAATAACTGTCATAAGAGACTGCAGCAGAAATAACTGGAAATATAATTATGCCCATTATAATTACCAGATACATAATTCTACATGTAAAATATCATAATGTAACCATATAAATGTTTCTAATCATAGTTTTCTACCTATGGGACCAAATCTAGGCTTTTTCCTAACTAGAAACTGCACAGGTGAGTCAGAGTTATAACTCAAAAGAAAGCAAGGAGGGAAACGAGTCTGGAAGCCTTTGAAAAAAAAAGTTAAAAAAAAAAGATACCTAATTTCTTTATCCACATTAATATAAAACAGTTCTGTCCTCTTAATGTCATCTAATACTTACATACAAAGTTAATAGCATAGGTCAAAAGCTTTTCACTAATTCTATAAACATTTCTTTTGAATTCAGACCCCCTTTCTTCACTCCTCATTACCTGTTTGTGGTTGGGACTGGGTGGAGGGTGCAGAATTCTCAGCATTGATCACACATCAGAACAAGGCCTATTTATCTGGAATCTGCCTTTTCCATTAGAAGGAGCTCAGCCCCACAGCTCTTGAGAACTGCATGGCTTAGATTTCATTATTTATGATTCATGCTCCTATCAAAGCAACATTCAAAAAGCAGGATAAATGGAAATGATTTTGAGTGTCCATTTGCGGTATGAATACTGACAGCGGCTTGTAACATCCATTTCAATGAGTCCTGGTAATTGTTCACACATGGCATACAGGGTCAGAGCAAGATATTGCTCAGTATCTACCAAAACATGAGCATAATTTCTTTCCCTCTTGCCTTATACACTATACTCCAGTAAGGTTATATAGCCTGTAGATATTCAGTAGATGACATATTCAATAATCCGTAGGCCCAAACACATACAGCAATATTTTCCATTAAAAGGTATACTTGTGTTGTTCCCCCATTAATCAGTAATGCATTACAAACTGTTTTTTATAAATTTTAATGACAACATAGTTTAGTTGGAAAAGAATGACACTTATGATCAAAGACCTACAGCCTAACCCAAGCTACCAAATATTTATAATTGCAATCCTGTCATTTTTCCGGTTCCCTTGCTAGGATATGGGGATGGAACCTGATTGTCAACAAGTGCTATGGGATTTTGATAAAGAGAGAGCTAGATACGTGTTTACAGCAGCCGGTCAAGGGCAGCATACACTTTCCAGTTTATCACTTTGACATTCCTCCCTCTAAGGCCACAGGGAATAAGGCAATGACATTTGTGAGATACCAAGTTCACTGGAGATTGTCTTTGGGATTGAGTCAGGTCTCAAAGCAGAATTTAAACAAGTGTGTATCCCAGCAGTCCCAATCTGATTATAGTCTTACCTGAACTTCTTTCAGCCACAGTGGGGATCCACCTATCACCTTTCTATCCCACTCCTGGTGGCTACATTGGAAATCAGAGTTCACTTCTAATTGGCTTATTCACTAACACACACACACACACACACACACACACACACACAGAAGGAAAGTCTACTTTTAATGAGGTTCAAGTTTCTTGTAGGTTTTTTTACCTTGTTCACTGAGGCAAAGATCAGCAATCTAAACAGGAAAAAAAAGTCTGTTGAGTACAAGGTCCTGTCCAATTCCTTCTCGGAAAGAGAGTATAGAAAGTCTCTAATTAACCTTCATTTAAACTATTCACTAGATTAAATAGACCTGTGCCCTTCCCTCTGACAAACTCACTAAACTAACACTCAGGACATGATAAACGTACAAGCATCTTCCTAGCCCTCTACCCAATTATGGGTCCACCAGTTGGGCTGTACCTTTACTAAGAGTCAATTGTGTTTGTTCCTACCCTGTTCATACCAGCTAAAGTCATCAAGGTAATTAAAATATTCAATGAACTATAGTGTAAACCACTGAAATACAAGTTCAAAAACAATGAAAGGTATTTTTCTATGAAAACCAAGTTGAATGTTATGAAAAGATGTTCTAAAAAGGACCACTATCAAAAATTCCTATTGAATTAGTATGAATGAAATGGGGAATCATAAAAATCCAGATGGAATCTTGAAATAGGTAGCCTCATAAATATTTTTGAATTCTGACTCTTTCTAAAGAAATGGAAACAGAATATGAACCTGGAAACAGAATATGAGAGAGATAGTCTCATGGATGCAAGTTAGTCAAGGAAGCAGACACAGAACTTCAGGCAATGGAGCTCCCCTCAAAGAAAGTCCTCAGATTATGTTAACAAAATCAGCAAATGAATATATACCTAAATGTTTTACATTAAAATAAAATATTTAAGAGTGTATGTTTCATTTTTTATGATTCCCTCTCTAAATGACTTTTTTAATTAACTCACCACCCATTGTTCCTAATTGCTTCAGGTAAGAAGTCTGCTTCTGTTTTTCTAAACTAACCACATTTCACTTTCTTCTGTTACTCTGCTTCCCTGAAGGCAAACACCTCAGAATAGTATTTATTAAGAAATCTCCCTATAGCATGATGGAAAATGCTGGCAAGTAAAAAGATGGCAAGTCTTCACATTTTAACAGTGAGTGGTGATAAGAAATCCTATCAACCTGCATGAATTAAGATTTCATTCTGGCTTCAATTTACTTCTAACCTGTTATCATCCCATGACATTTTGCACTACTTGCGGGGAGAGGGTGGCTAAGTCATTGGTGCAGATGTAATTTATGGCAGTTTAAGCTGAGTCAAGAAATTAATAGCTTTGAAATAATGCATACATCTCATACTGAGTTTAAACAAGGTTTATTAAAGGATGGGTTACTTATGCTTTTTTGCCCTCCAAGTATCCTCCTTTAAAAACAAGTTTACCAGGAATTAAGCAAAAACTCTCATAGTGCTCTTAATATTTTCTGAATTATGAGCTTTTTATAAAATGACTTGTCAGAATGTAAATGGTTAAAAAAAATTCCACAGCTCACCTTCATCACTCTTCAGGTACATTGTCAGCAAAAGGCACATTTCTCTTCACTCTAAAATTGTTGAAAATGACACTGTTGTGAAGCCTCTGGGACTCCTTACTAAACATGAATATTCAGCACCAAGAACAGAAGCTTCAGCACATCAAATTAAATGCAACCTTAAGAAGAGCTTATCATTTTTAAGTCATTTGCATCTTTTCCCCCCAGATTTCCCTTCCCAACTGTGGAAGTTGAGTAGGAATCTCTATCCAATCAGCATGAATTTTACATATCTGAGTGAAGAGGCAAATGGTTGTCTTCAGTGGGGCTTCAGAGTGAGGAGCTTGGGCTGGTCACCTGGAACAGCCATGAAACAGTCATGGGATAAATTAATCCCTGACAAGCTTCACAGTACAGTTCATGTGCTATAAGAGTAAGTATGTGTTAGGAATTCTCAATTAGGATTGTTTATTTTGCAAGTATCAGAAATCCAACTGAAACTGGTTTAAGCAACAGCAAGAATATATTGTTATGCTTTATCTGGAAGTTACAGAGAATGGACCAGTCTCAGGCAGGCACAGATGGCTGAGGGGTTCACACAGTGTTATCATGTCTCTCGCTCTTTCCCTATCTCTGCTGTCCCAGGTAACCCTCACTATGTAAAGGTAGAGATAATGTATGTGGTCCTCAGAGCTACAAATTCAGCAAAAAGAGTGCCTCTGAATGTCTATGTCAGCTTCTTGATTGTGCCATCCCTATCTGGGTTATATGCCCATGTTTTTGGCAGGAAACTCAGGGGCAAATAATTAAGAACATTTTCAGGATTGCAGGGTATGGGGAAAAAAGACAGTTCCAAAAACAAAACAAAAAAAAAAAAACAAAACATGAAAGAAAGGCAAAACAGACAAAAAAAAAAAAAAATACACAAATAAAATATAATAGCCAACATCTACAAATATACCTTAAAGGATCCAATAGGAGTTGTAGACAGAGAAGATATAGGTGGGTTAATGAAAAGGATGCAAGTTTTGGAGCCAGAGTTCTGTCTTTGAAAACTGTTCCTACCGCCTACTAGCAATGAGTCCCTGAGCCATATCTCTAAGCAAGTCTTCTCATCTGCAAAGCAAGTTCTAGTTTCCAGGATTATTGCAAGAATTAGATATCCTCTTTGTAAAGCACATAGCATGGAGCTAATCACACAGTAGATGTTCAGTAAAAGGTATTTTTTATCACATGGATGAGGAAAAGGAGCCAAGATTAATTATAAGTCTCAACCAAAAGGAAATAGAGAGTTGAAAAGATATGAGTTTAAAAAATAAAGTGTAGGGGTGCCTGGGTGGCTCAGTGGGGTGGGCCTTTGCCTTTGGCTAGGGTCGTGGTCTGGGGTCCTGGGATCCCCCACATCAGGCTCTCTGCTTGGTGATCCCTCACATCAGGCTCTCTGCTTGGTGGGGAGCCTGCTTCCCCCTCCTCCTCTGCCTGCCTGTCTACTTGTGATCTCTCTCTGTCAAATAAATAAATAAAATATTTAAAAAAATAAAAAAAACATAAAGTGTATTTTCTCTAACAGGAAGTAAATAAATAACCATATTTGTTTAGAACCATTTCAAATAAAAATGAGCATAAACCTAAAAAATATCAACGATTTAATATAAGTATCAATGTATTGTTATATGGTAAAGTAATATGGTGACTTATTTACAAACTGAGCATGTGCTCAAAGTGTGTAGATGCAATAAATATGCAGCACATTTTTCAGTCTCAATATTCACATTGATATTTAATACACACTGAATAATTAGCACAACTCAAAATGGGCTAAATGTGTTTCTAAAAACAGAAGAAGGAGAAGGCAGCAGCAAAGGCTTACGGATGAGCAGGGAATGGAAGGCTATTTAGAGTTTGAAATCTCATTTCTGACTCTCACACTAACCTCTTCTGTGACCTTGCCACCAGTCTATTAACTTCTCAATGCTTTGCTCATCTGCAAAAAAGGGAAATTCTGGGCCCTAATCACCTCCAAAAGACAGTCTGTGTTTGAGAACATCACATGAAAAAGAAGAAGGTTTATTTCAATCTTTAAATTTTACCTCACATCCCAGGACAATTTTATTAAATGAGCAATTAATTAACACATGCCTGGCTTTCTTATTAGTTGCACATTTATGTTAATTGGGGTGTAATGTATAAGACCAAATCTATTAAGTAGGCATATTTTGTAGTTAATATGGGAATTCAAATCCAGAGGATCACAGAGCAATGGAACCAGAGGTAATCTTAAAATTGAACTAGCCCAGGTGGCTCAGTTGGTTAAGTGGCTGCCTTCGGCTCAGGTCATGATCCCAGTGTCCTGGGATCGAGTCCCGCATCGGGCTCCTTGCTCAGCGGGGAGACTGCTTCTCCCTCTACCTCTCTGCCTGCCTCTCTGCCTACTTGTGCTCTCTGTCTGTCAAATAAATAAATAAATAAAAATCTTTAAAAAAATAATATTTTTTTTTAAAAAATTGAACTAGCCCAACCTCTTCATTTTACAGAAGAGGAGAATCAGAACCAAATCCAAATCCAAATCCAAATCCAAAACCAAGTCTTTATTTTCTAGACCTGAAATTCTATTCTACCATTCCCCTGAAGTGAGAGATTTTTAAAGGTTTAAAAGCTATTCTTTAAGGCAGGGTTAGGTCTCTCCATTACAAAGGGAGACAACCATAAATAAGAAAAAAAAGAAAAAAGAAAGAAAGATGTATGAGGCAGGACTGAACACAAGTGATCTAGACTGTGTCCTGAAACTGGCTGAAATGACATCCTTGAGAAGGGAGACTTGGGAAAGCCATTAACCAAAGAGATAAATAGAAGAGCAGAGTGGGGAAAGAGAGCCTCAGAGAATTGTCACTGAATAATCTCCATGTTCACAAAGACAGCACATCACTATCTACAAAGAATCATGTAGATGTAAGTCAGAGAGAGAACTAAATACTAGAATTCAATGAAAATATTCATTTCACTAACCAATGTAAGGTTACTCAATTAGCAGTTGATAAGAAAAATGTTATATGAAAGGTTATCACACCCTACAACTGTTTTGAGTAACTACCAACAAATTCTAAACAAAGAGATGATTGTTAGTAAGCAATACGTGCCAAATGCTTGGAAAAATTAACAAACCAGTTGTGTTTAATTACAAAACTTTTCAAAATATCTTAAATAAACATCCTCTGTAGCCTTATCTTTATGGCTCTGAGAACAACCGCTAAAGTGACTCAAGCAGGACTTTTGGAACACTGGAGTAAGGAGCTCAACAGACCTTCTCAAAAAGCAATGATAAAATGGAATGATATTGTAAAAAGCTAACATTTTAGAATTTTTAAATGGACCAAGTGAACAATTTCATTGTAAATAGACCAACGGTATACAAGAAATAGAGAAATGTTTATTCAAGAAGAAAAATCCTAAATTTGGGATAATAATTTTGGGAGTCCATGGTGTTTTAGTCTGGAGCTGCTTCCAACCCCCTACCAACACCATCAGTTTCCTAGCTCTACTGGGGTGAGGCAAGCTGTGAAAACCAGCAATTTTATTGCCTGAAACGAATGTCTTAATTTGGAGGAAAGGAAAAAGCCCGTGCTCCTAGTCAACATCAGAGAGAGTAGCCATATTGATGTTAAGAGAATGAGGAAGGCCTAGGTCACAGCTGACCTAAGATGATGATGGTTGGATCCATCAACAAACTGGTAGACTAGCGAGAAATCTAATAAGGAGATCCAGAGAATGAAACATATATATGAGGCCTTGATAAGAGATTACATATCCTTTTGGTAGACTGAGAGGCTGCACTAGTACAAGGTGAGGTGAGACTAGGGAACAATTTGCATAACCCCTAGAGATCATGAAGTCATTCACGTAGGTAAAAATGAAAGAGGACAGCAAACAGCAAGTAAAGTCATGGAAGACTTTTAAACTGATGGAAAATTGAATGTATTCCCCCAAATCACATGTATATCCACTGGCAAAGGGTGGAAGTGTTATTGGCTTGTGGTCTTAAAACACTGAAGGAAATCAAAATATGTCACACCAAAATATGCTACTTTAGCACAAGGATTATTTTGAGCTAAGGCATTTGAGAAGCCAGTATAAGAAAGGTTCCCTGCCTTCTCCCTATTTGCCCAAAAGCAGGACATAAATTTTCAAAGGTGTTCCTCCTCCCCTTTCCACCAGGAAGGACAAAAGCTAATCACTATTTGACTTATTTTACTTAGCATAATCTCCTACAGTCCCATCCATGTTGATGCAAAAGTTGGGTATTCATCCTTTCTGATGGCTGAGTAATATGGAGGAGATTATGCTAAGTGAAATGAGTCAAACAGAGAAAGCTAATTATCAGTTTCACTTATTTGTGGAACACAAGGAATAGCATTGAGATTGTTAGGAGAAGGAAAAAATGACAGGGGAGAAATTGGAGTGGGAGACAATCCATGAGACAACTATGGACTCCAGGAAAAAAAAATTGAGGGTTTTAGAAGGGAGGGGTAGGCGGTGAGCCTTGTGACAGGTATTAAGGAGGGCACAGATTGCATGGAGCACTGGGTATTATATGCAAATGGTGAATCATGGAACACTACATCAAAAACTAATGATGTAATGCATGGTGACTAACATAACACAATAAAAAAAATGAAAAAAAGTAATCACTGAAGACAACTATAGATCATATTATTCTGGTAGCCTTTATCTACCAGTAATTTTTCATCTATTTTACCTTGCCATAGTTTGCTGGCCTCAGAAGCCTAAAATGGCTTTCCTTTGTCCTGTCGTTTCTTTACAAATTTATTGTTCCTTGTTGAATGTGCTATATAAACCTGAATTCTAAGCCACCTCTTTGACGTACTCTTCCCTGAGTTCCTCATATATATGCAGGTTAATAAACTTCTGTTTCTTTCTGTCTTGCTATTCTGTTTTTTATTACAGAACCCTAGCCAAGAACCTAAGATGAACAGAGGAAAATTTTTTCCTCCCCTAAAAACAAAACCTCTGACCAATTATTGGCAGAACACCAAGTCATGCTGACTCAAGGATAACCTCTAGGGAACCAGATTTTAAAATAAAAATGAGAATTAAGAAAACAAAAACAAAAACAGAGAAGACATCAGTGGCTATACATCAAAGGAGAGGTAGACTTCACAGAACTAGTCCAAGCAATCTATTAAGCAAAGAAACAAAATAGTGGTGTTGGGGGGGGGGGGCGGGAAGATGAAAAGAATAAATCAGAATCCAGAATTTCTACAACATATCAAAAATGTCCAGTTTTCAACAATAAAAAATGAGGTATAAAAAATAGGACAGTTTTATTCCGACTGGGGAAAGAAAAAAAATCAGAAAATTGGAACTGTTTCTGAGGGTTCCCAGATAGTGGACTTGGCAGAAAAAGACTACAAAACAACTATCATAAATATGTTCAAAATACTAAAAGAACCATGCTTACAGAATGAAAGGAAATTATAAGGACAATTATATATTAAATAGAGAATTTCAAAAGAAATTTTTAATTGGAAATTCTGGAGTTAAAATGTACAATAACTGACTCAATGACTAAATCTGACTCTGGAAAAAGAGAAAAATGGTATTTTTATTAACTTTTCCATATAATTTATTCCATGAGCCAGTATTACCAAGAACAAACAGAGGCACAACCAAAAAAAGTTGCAGACCAATATCCCTTATGAACAAAGATGTAAAATTCCTCCACAAAATACTAGTAAGCCAAATTCGGTAATGATGATGAAGATAATGATTATATACCATGACCAAGTGAGATTCATCCCAGAAATGTAAAGTTGGTTTAACATTTCAAGATCAATTAATGTAACATGTTTATTAGACTAAAGGACCAAAAAAAATCACATGATCATCTTAATAAACATAGAAAAGGCATCTGACAAAGGTTCAACATACTCATTACTTATAGTCTCAAGAAGGGAAACTTCTTCAACTTGATAGAGTATTTAAGAAAATCTATAGCCAACATCAAACCAGACTTTGCTTTCTCCCTAAGTCTGGGAACAAAGCAAGACTCTCACTGTCTGCTCTGCTGTCATCACTTCTATGCAGCATTATACTGGAGGTTTTGGCCAGTGCAATAAGGCAACTAATAATTATTAATATTATATTCATAATAATAGAAAAAGAAAAAGAAGAAATAAAGCTGTAAAGCTCTTTTCACCTACAGATAATAAAATTTTGTAGGAAATCCTAAGGAATCTACAAAAATACTGCTAGAACAAATAAAATTAGCAAGTTCATAGAATACAAGAATAATATTTAATAATTTATTGTATTTTACACACTAATGGGCAATCAGAAAAGTAAATAAGAAAGAAATTTCATCCATAACAGCATCAAAAAAGAATAAAATACTTGGTAATAAACTTAACAAAAGAAGTGCAAGTCTAGTTTACTGAAAGCTACAAAACATAGTTAAGAAAAATTATCTAAATAAACAGAGGGGGCACCTGGGTGGCTCAGTCCGTTAAGTGTCTGCCTTCAGGTCAGGTCATGTTCCCAGGGTCCTGGGATGGTGTTCCATATCAGGCTCCCTGCTCAGCAGGGAGTCTTCATCTCCCTCTCCATCTGTTTCTCCCTACCACCCCTGCTCATACTCACTTGCTCTCACTCTCTCTCCAATAAATAAATAAAAATCTTTAAAAAAAAATAAAGTTTATAAATAAAAGGAGGGACAATCTATATTAATGGATTAAAAGGTTCACTAGTGTTAAGATGGTAAATTTCCCCAAACTTACCTTTAGGGTTTTGTTTTTTAAGATTATTTATTTTAAATTATTTTAAATTTTTTAAATTTTTTTATTTTTTTAATAAACATATAATGTATTATTAGCACCAGGGGTACAGGTCTGTGAATCACCAGGTTTACACACTTCACAACACTCACCATAGCACATACCCTCCCCAATGTCCATAACTCCACCACCCTCTCCATACCACCCTCACCCCAGCCCCCCTCTGTTTTGTGACATTAAGAGTCTCTTATGGTTTGTTTCCCTCCCGATTCCATCTTCTTTCATTTATTCTTTTCCTACCCCCCAAGCCCCCAATATTGCATCTCCACTTCCTCATACCAGGGAGACCATATGATAGTTGTCTTTCTCCGACTGACTTATTTCACTAACCATAATACCCTCTAGTTCCATCCACGTCATAGCAAATGGCAAGATTTTATTGCTTTTGATGGCTGCATAGTATTCCATTGTGCATATATATATATATATATATATATATACATACCACCTCTTCTTTATCCATTCATCTATTGATGGACATCTAGGTTCTTTCCATAGTTAGGCTATTGTGGACATTGCTGCTATAAACATTCGGGTGTACGTGTCCCTTCGGATCACTACATTTGTATCTTTAGGGTGAATACCCAGTAGTGCAATTACTGGGTTGTAAGCTAGCTCTATTTTCACCTTTTTGAGGAACCTCCTAGCTGTTTTCCAGAGTGGCTGCACCAGCTTTCATTCCCACCAACAGTGTAGGAGGGTTCCTCTTTCTCTGCATCCTCGCCAGCATCTGTCATTTCCTGACTTGTTCATTTTAGCCATTCTGACTGGTGTGAGGTAGTATCTCATTGTGGTTTTGATTTGTATTTCCCTGATGCCCAGTGATGTGGAGCACTTTTTCATGTGTCTGTTGGCCATCTGGATGTCTTCTTTGCAGAAATGTCTGCTCATGTCCTATGCCCATTTCTTGATTGGATTATTTGTTCTTTGGATGTTGAGTTTGCTAAGCTCTTTATAGATTTTGGATACTAGCCCTTTATCTGATATATCATTTGCAAATATCTTCTCCCATTCTGTCAGTTGTCTTTTGGTTTTGTTAACTGTTTCCTTTGTTGTGCAAAAGCTTTTGATCTTGATGAAGTCCCAATAGTTCATTTTTTCCCTTGCTTCCTTTGCCTTTGGTGATGTTCCTAGGAAGAAGTTGCTGTGGCTGAGGTCGAAGAGGTTGCTGCCTGTGTTCTCCTCAAGGATTTTGATGGATTCCTTTCTCACATTGAGGTCCTTCATCCATTTTGAGTCTATTTTCATGTGTAGAGTTCAGAATGATGATTCTTAAGATTATTTATTTTAGAGAGAAAGAGAGAGTGGTGGGGGGTGTGAATGGCAGAGGGAGAGGAAGAGAGAATCTTTAAGCAGGGAGCCTCTTGCCTGTTTCCACCTCAGGACCCTGAGATCATGACCTGAGCCAAAATCAGAGTCAGATGCTCAACTGAGTCACCCTTATCTTTAGGCGGCCACCCTTATCTTTAGGTTCAATATAATCTCTATCATTTCAGTAGGATTTTTTGCAGAATTTAACAGGTTAACCCTAAAAATTTATATGGATAAACAAAGGATCCAGAATAACCAAGACAATTTGGAAAAAAAAAAAAGTGGGAGAACTTATTGTAATTTTGAAGCATACAATAAAACTGCAGCAATATGGTAGAGGCCTAAGTGGAGACATACAGATCAGTGGAACAGAACTGAGAGTCCAGAGACAAATCCTTACCTTATGGTTTTCAATAAAGGTGTGAAGAATGGGAAGTGATAGTAGTGGGACAATTTGATATCAATAAGTAAAATGATGAATTGAGATCCTTTCTCTACACTACACATAAAGATTAATTCAAAGTGGATTAGAGGGGCTCTTGGGTGACCCAGTCATTAAGCATCTGCCTTCGGCTCAGGTCATCATCCCAGGGTCCTGGGATGGAGCTACACTTCAGGCTCTCTGCTCAGCAGGAAGCCTGCTTCTCCTCTCCCACTTCCTCTGTTTGTGTTCCCTCTCTCGCTGTCTCTCTCTCTATCAAATAAATAAATAAAATCTTCAAAAAAATATTTTAAAAAAAACAAAGTGAATTAGAGATTTAAACATAAGACTTAATCATGATCTCAGGGTCATGAGACTGAGCTCCACATGGGGCTCCACACTGACCATGGAGCATGCTTGGGATTCTCTCTCTCCCTGTCCCTCTGCCCCTCCTTGTGCACATGCACTCTCCCTCTCTCTCTCAAAAATTAATTAACAAATATAACACCTAAAATTATAAAACTTGAATTAAAAAAGCATAGGGAAGGTCATTGTAACATCAGTTTCACACAAATACTCTTTTTTTTAAAAGATTTTATTTATTTATTTGACAGAGAGAGATCACAAGTAGGCAGAGAGGCAGGCAGAGAGAGAGGAGGAAGCAGGCTCCCTGCCAAGCAGAGAGCCTGATGCAGGGCTCGATCCCAGGACCCTGGGATCATGACCCAAGCTGAAGGCAGAGGCTTAACCCACTGAGCCACCCAGGCACCCCCAGACAAATGTTCTTAAATACAACACCAAAGCATGTTTGGGTTAATTTAGTTTCATCAAAATGTAAAACTTCTATGCCTTAAAAGTCTCCATTAAGAAAAAAAAATTTAAGGCACCAATTGGGAGAAAATATTCATGTATCTGATGAACCTCTTGTATCTAAAAGAGAAAAAAAGAAAAATTTACAATTCAAAATTGCAAATGCAAACAACCAACTTAAAAATGAGTAAAAGATCTATATAGGTATTTCACTAGACATCCAAATAGCTAATAATCACATGAAAATGTGTTCAATATTATTAGTCATTAGGGAAATGCAAATTAAAAACATAATAGAGATACCACTCTAGACCCACTAAAATGAGTGTATTCCAAAGCAGACAATCACAAGCATTGGCAAATATTTTGAGAAACTGAAATTTTCATGCATTGCTGGTGAGAATATAAAACGGTACAGACCCTTTGTAAAACAATTTGGCAGTTTCTTAAAATGTTAAACAATGAACTTACTATATGACCCAATAAGTTTATTCCTATCTAAGAGGGAAAAAATGTGCATAAAGACATACACAAATATTCATTGTAGTATTATTAACAATAATCAAAAATAGAAAAAATGCCTGCCAATGAGAGAATTGTTGAAGAAACTGTACTATATTCACTCAATGGAGTTCTATTCTGAAATAAAAAGAAATGAACTACTGGTCCATGCCACATCATGCTCAAAAACATTATACAAAAGATGCAAAAGATCATGTACTATATAAGCCAATTTATATGAAATGTCCAGAACAGGAAAATTGTAGAAATAGCAGAGCAAGTATCGATGCTGGAAGTCGGAGCAGAAATTGACTGTCAACAGGTACAAGGGATCTTTTTGAGTTGATAGAGATGTTCTAAACCAGGATTATAGTGATGATGGCACAACTCTATAATTTGACTAAAATATTAAATTTTATATTTAAACAGTGAATATTATGATGTATAAATTATACTTTAATAAAGCTACTAAAGTAAATGAGTGAATAGATACGATGATACATGACAGATGATAGATAGATAGATAGATAAAAGTTAAGTGATTGGAAATATCATCCATGCCAATTGCAAATAAAATGAATTGAAATTAAATATATGAATGTAAAACAACTTCTACCATTTCTCGATATCCCTTACAGTAGGGAATGATTCAATCAGTCCTCTGTCAATTTCAAATCACGATTTGGGAGGAAATTTGGGAACTGAACTGAATAAAGGAGACAAATCAGCAAGAGGTTTTAAAGAACTAAAAACTAAGTCACCACATATGACATAAGATCAAGATCAAATGTAGGTCACTGAACTCTAAATCTCATGTTACTCCACATAAGTAATATGCAAAGCATATGATAAATGGATAGAACCATGAATATTAATATTAACATGAATATTAATATTAACATCAAAAAGAATCTGAGTGAATGACTGAAACTCTCATAAGAAATGTCAGAAAATATAAATATTCACACTTTGCATCTTTCTCTCTGTCCTAGCCAAAAAAAAATTGATTGACTCAGGTTTTTTAAAATCATTGTTTCCACAGATAAAGTACTACAGAAATCCTTTTCCTACATTTGCAATAACTTCTTACCTCAGAATGACAAATTAAGAGTTTTCCTTTTTTCTAAGGACTGAAGAAAGCATTTTTCTCATATACCTTACATACATTCATAGAAAATAAGGAAGTTCCTATTTGTTGATTATTTATTGACACTAGAGTTACAACAACAAAACTTAAACAATTATTATATTTAAGGTACTGGGGAGTCTAGATAGTTTGGATGCTGAAATTTAATTGTCAGTGTGGTAGATAAGAGTGTCAACAAGACCAAAACGTCTCTGAAAAGTAAGTATCAGAGGCCAGTGGAAACACTTTCCTTATTAGTAACTCCAGTTGCACATGGGATGTGGGTTGTTATGGAAATTAGAGTAAGGATGACAATAATTTGGAGACTGAGAAATATTGCCATAATGGGCAAGAGCTCATCTATACACTCTGTATAAAACCTTCCTTCTTTGGGATGCCTGGGTGGCTCAGTTGGTTAAGTGGCTGCTTTCAGCTCAGGTCATGATCCCAGCGTCCTGGGATCAAGTCCCACATCAGGCTCCTTGCTCAGCAGGGAGCCTGCTTCTCCCTCTGCCTCTGCCTGCCACTCTGTCTGCCTGTGCTCGCTCCTGTGCTCTCTAGCTGACAAATAAATAAATAAAATATTTTTTAAAAAAAACCTTCCTTCTTTGAGTTGTGCCTAAAACAAGCCTGATCTTCTGTTTTATCAAATTCAAAATAAGTCTCCCATGATTCTGAAAGCCAGTCTGATCTCTGTTTTTGCCTTTGTTTATCAAGGATTCTTATGGAGCCTCAGTTACAGGGGATACAGTTATAGTATCATGATATATAGCAACAAATGGACCTTATTTAACAGGTCTGAGAGATTAAAATATCTTTAACACTAGAGTTTGATTCCTGACTCCTTTGTAAAAAGATGGCATCATCCTGTTTTTCAGAATTAAACTAAAAAGCAGTAAGAAATTTTAAAAGAGAAATTCTCAGTCACATTCAATTTAAGATGGGTACAGGGCTGTCAGCACAGACTAAACTTTTAAAATAGCTCTGCATAGGGAATAAAAACAGCTTTCCTGGTGTGCAATTCTACATCTTGAAGGTACAGAGCTCAAAGCTGCATCAGCAATGTTATAAGCAGTCAGGAGTAGAGAGTGAGTGTCCATAGGGCATCTCTAATAAAGACTTCATATTTCTCAATGAGAGTATCTCCCCTTTTCACAAAGAAAGGCAAACTTCTTTGTTCACTCTTCTAGATAATATCAAGTTCATATTTTCATGAACATTCAGAAATAATTTAATTATTTTCTCACTATAGTAGATTACAGGCTGGTATTTTCATTTATTTACTTTTTAGTTGTTGACTTTGATATTATCACCGCTTTTCAGAGTCATTTTTTCTCAAGTCATGAAGCCAGCCATCATTAAGAAGACAATAAGGTTTCTGCATTTATTTCAATCTTTTTTAACAGAACCTTGAATAATAATATTCTAATGCAAAGCGCTTTAAGGTCAAGAGATTTAAGTAGAAGTCTAGACTTTGTCATTAATCAGTTATGAACACTGGGGCAATTTCCTTAGTCTCTCTGATCCTCTGGAGAATAGTGATGATAATGCCTATCTAGAGGTCTACAGAGATGATTTAAAGAAATAGCATATATAAACTATTTATGATAGAGCCTGGCTGAGAGGGTACATTCAGTAAGACAAATAAAGAGATATTTTCAAAATCAAAGCTGAATGTTTGATCATAAGAATTGCCTGGCTCCTGCAATTCTAATTCATGTGTTCTGGAAAAATTAAAATTATAGAAAAATTGCATTAAATTAAGAATTTTCCAGTTCTTAGTGTCTCTTCTACAGATAGGGGTCAGCTCACTATCGTCAAGGAAACAACCCAATCTACCACCTGTTTCTGCAAATAAAATCTTATTAGAGCACAACACATTCAGTCATTTTCATACTATGACTGCTTTTGCACTGCACAGGCAGAGTTAAGTAAGTGTGACAGAAATTTATGGGTTGTAAAGGCAAAAATCTTTATTATCTAAGCCTTTACAGAAAAAATTTTCTACTCCTCTTGAGAGTAGAGAGCACTATACAAGCACATACAGAAAAATCACTATCAAAATCCATTTAGTCTTACAGGTAATGTCAAGCATAAGTGTTCAAATTTAACCAATGAAGAGAAGAAATTATGAGTAGGAAAAAAAACAAGTCAATAAACTGTGGTTTCTAACTATCCAGTCTCTGACAAAAATTCCAAAAGAGTATGTCATGGATATGGTCCAGTGGAATTTCTTATAAAGTCTACATTTTGGGTTTTCTTAATTATTATTATTTAAAATCAATTAATTAACATGTTAATTAACATAACATATTATTAGTTTCAGAGGTAGAGGTCAGTGATTTATCAGTTGCATATGAGATCCAGTGCTCATTACATCAAATGCTCATTACATCATGTGCCCTCTTTAATACCCTTCACCCAGTTACCCCATTTCCCCTACCTCCCCTCCAGCAGCCCTCAGTTTGTTTCCTATAGTTAAAAGTCTCTTATCTACCTCTCTCTAATTTCATCTTATTTTATTTTTCCCTCCCTTCCCTTATATTCATCTTTGGTATCATATGGCATTTGTCTTTCTCTAACTGACTTATTTCACTCAGCTTCATACACTCTAGTTCCAACCAGGTGGATGTAAATGGTAAAATTTCATTCTTTTTGGTGACTAACATTCCACCATATAGATAGAAAGATAGATAGATAGATATGGATGATATTGATATAGATATAGATAGATATATAGATATGCACCTCATCTTCTTTATCCATTCATCTCTTGATGGACATAGTTATCCATAATTTGGCTATTGTGGACATTGTTGATATAAACATTAGGGTGCAGGTGCCCTTCAAATCGCTATATTTGTATCCTTTGGATAAATACCTAGTAGTGCAATTCCTGGGTTGTAAGGTAGCTCTATTTTTAAGGGTTTTTTTGTGGGGTTTTTTTTTAAAGAATGAAAGAGGGAGAGCAGGAGAGGAGAGAGGTCAGTGGGAGAAGCAGACTCCCTGCCGGGCAGGAAGCCCAATGTGGGACTTGATCCCAGGACTCCAGGATCATGACCCGAGCCAAAGTCAGTCGCTTAACCAACTAAGCCACCCAGGCACCCAATTTTTAAGTTTTTGAGGAACCTCCATACTGTTTTCTAGAGTGGCTGTACCTGCTTGCATTCCCACCAACAGTGTAAGAGGGTTCCCCTTTCTCTGCATCCTTGCTAACATCTGTGGTTTCCTAACTTGTTAATTTTAGCCATTCCAACTGGTGTAAGGTGGTATCTCTTTGTGGTTTTGATTTGCATTTCCCTGATGCTGAGTGATGTTAAGCATTTTTTCATGTGTCTGTTGGCCATTTGTAGGTCTTCTTTGCAGAAATTTCTGTTCATGTCTTCTGCCCATTCCTTGACTGGATTTTTTTTTTGTTTTTGGTTGTTGAGTTTAATAAGTTCTTTGTGGATTTTGGATACTAGTCCTTTATCCTTTATCTGATAAAACATTTGCAAATATCTTCTTCCATTCTCTAGGTTGTTTTTTAGTTTTGTCAGCTTTTTCCTTTGCTGTGAAAAATCTTTTTATCTTGATGAAGTCTCAATAGTTCATTTTTGCTTTTGTTTCCCTTGCCTTTGAAGATGTGTCTAGCAAGAAGTTGCTGGGGCTGAGGTCAAAGAGGCTGCAGCCTGTGTTCTCTTCTAGGATTTTGATGGATTCCTGTCTCACATTGAAGTCTTTTATCCATTTTGAGTCTATTTTTATGTATGGTGTAAGAAAGTGGTCCAGTTTCATTCTTCAGCATGTGGCTGTCTGATTTTCCCAACACCATTTGCTGAAGAGACTTTTTTCCATTGGACATTCTTTCCTACTCTCTCAGGGATTAGTTAGCCATAGAGTTGAAGGTCAATTTCTAGGTTCTCTATTCTGTTCCAGTGATCTATGTGTCTGTTTTTGTGCCAGTACCTTAATGTCTTGATGGTCATAGTTTTGTTTTTTGTTTTGTTTTGTTTTGTTTTTGATCACAGTTTTGAAGTCAGCCATTGTGATGCCTCCATCTTTGGTTTTCTTTTTTCAACATTCCCCAGACTATTCAGGGGCTTTTCTGGTTCCATACAAATTTTAGGATTGTTTGTTTTAGCTTTGTGAAAAATGTTGATAGTATTTTGATAGGGATTGAATTGAACGTGTAGATTGTTCTGGGTATCATAAATATTTTAACAATATTTGTTCTTCCAATCCATGAGCATGGGATGTTTTTTCCATTTCTTTGTGCCTTCCTCCATTTCTTTCAGAATACAGATCCTTTACTTCTTTGGTTAGGTTTATTCCTACATACCTTATGGATTTTGGTGCACTTGTAAATGGGATCAATTCCTTGATTTCTCTGTCTTTTGACTCAGTGTTAGTGTGTAGAAATGCAACTGACTTCTGTGCATTGATATTATATCCTACCACTTTGCTGAATTCTTATTATGAGTTCTAGCAATTTGGGGGTAGAATCTTTTGAGTTTTCAACATGGAGTTCATGTTATCTGTGAAGAGTGAGAACTTGACTTCTCCTTTGCTGATTAGGATATCTTTTATTTCTTTTTGTTGTCTGATTGCTGAGGCTAGGACTTGCAGTTCTATGTGGAAGAATAGTGGTGAGAATGGGTATCTCTGTTGTGTTCTGGACTTTAGGGGAAAAGTTCTCAGCTTTTCCCCACTGAGGATAATATTCACTGTGGGGTTTTTGTATATGGCTTTTATGATATTGAGACATGTTCCCTCTATCCCTACACTGCAGAGAGTTTTAATCAAGCAAGGATGCTGTATTTTTTCAAATGCCTTTCCTGCATTATTGAAATGATCATATGGTTCTTGTTGTTTCTTTTGTTAATGTGGTGTATCTCATTGATTGATTTGCAATTGCTGAACCATCCTGGCAGCCCATGAATAAATCCCACTTGATCATGATGAATAACCCTTTTAATGTACTGTTGGATTTCATTAGCTAGTATCTTGGTGAGAATTTTTCCATTCATGTCCATCAGGAATACTGGCCTGTCATTCTTCTTTTTAGTGGAGTGGTTGTCTGGTTTTGAAACAAAGCTATGCTGGCCTCACAGAATGAATTTGGAAGTTTTCCTTCCATTTTTATTTTGTGGCACCACTTCAGAGGAATAGGTATTCTTCTTTAAATGTTTGATAGAATTCCCCTTGAAGCCATCCAATCCTGGACTCTTGTTTGTTTGGAGATTTTTGATTACTACTTCAATTTCTTTGCTGGTTATGGGTCTGTTCAAATTTTCTATTTCTCCCTGTTTTGGTTTGGTCATTTACATATTTTTAGGAATGTGTCCATTTCTTCCAGATTGCTTAATTTGTTGGCATATGGTTTCTCATAATATGTTCTTATAATTGTTTGTATTTATTCTGTGCTTGTGATCTCTCCTCTTTCATTTATGACTTTATTTATTTGTGTCCTTTCTCTTTTCTTTCTGATAAGTCTGGCTAGGGGGTTATAGATCTTATAATTATTTTTAAAAACCACCTCCTAGTTTTGTTGGTCTGTTCTACTGAGGGTTTTTTTTTTTTTTGTAATTTCTTAAAAAGTCTACATTTTGATATGGGGTTGGGGGCTGAAACTAAAATAAAGCTTCTTAACATATTTGCCAACTGAAATTCTCAACATACAGGTAATTTGCCAAAAACAAGTTTATTCCTAAATAGAGTTGTTACTTGAATGATAACTAGGTATCAAATATCAGAAATGTTATGTCACAGGCATTAAGACACCCATGTGTTTTTAAAATTTAAACAAGACTGTTCAAGCGACATAAATTCATGGAAGATGACAGTCTACCAGCGTTTCTCAACCAGGATTCAGTCCATAAGAGCATTAAGCCCTAATGACCCAAGACATACATCACATATCATGAATTAATTCATCTCCTGTGCATCTAGAAGGGTACTAACATACTATCCTTAGGAGAATTGAAGAATTAGTAGCTCAATCATTTTCTATATACCTTAATTTTCTCAGAGAACCCTAGTAGACAAAAGCTGCTATATAAAGGACTGAACGACTATGACTTAGTCACATTTTGTTGACAAGACCTATAAAAGCCCTGCTCTCTGTCCTGAGCTTTGGACATCAAGAAATATCTATGGGATATGAATTAGAGACAAACAAACTAGGTTAAGAAATTATAAAGAAACCATAGGATTATCATAGTTCTGGTGTCAGACACCTACTAATTGTGAGGTTTTAGGAAATGAAATGCAATAATGCTTAGCACTTAGCTCAGTAAAGGATAATGGCTATTAATTTTTAATGACTGTAACTATTACATCCAATTCCCAAAATTTTCTAGCAGAAAAAAAGACCTTATTTTAAATTCGCCATATCATAATAGCCAAACAGTGAGCAGAATGAGCAGACTGAGTGATCAGAATGTCCAGCAGATGGAAATTGGCTTGAAAATGGAAAAAGGGCTTGGAAATATCTTTTAGATTTTCAAGTAAGTTACAGTTAAATAATTCAATGATTTAAACAACTATTCTTACATCCTCTATTGAAAAATAATGCAATTGCATAATGCCTGGATTTTTTTCAAGTTTTTATTTAAATTCCAGTCAATTAACACACAGTGTAATATTAGTTTTACACATAGAATTTAGTGATTCATCACTTACATAAAACACCCAGTGCTCATCACAAGTCCCTCCTTAATACCCATCACCCATTTAACCCATCCTCCCATCCATCTTCCCCTCCAATTTCTTCACCATAGTTATAAGTCTGTTTCCTGCTTTGCCTCTCATCTTTTTCCTATGTTCATCTGTTTTGTTTCTTAAATTCCACATATGAGTGAAATCATATGGTAATTGTCTCCCTGACTGACTTATATCACTCAGCAAAATTCTAACTCCATCCACGTCATTGCAAATGGCAAGATTTCATTCTTTTTCATAATGCCTGGATTTTTAAAATAATGATTCAAATGTTAACAAATACCACAGCTTACAAACTTCATTCAGAAAGTTAGAAGAGTTTTTATCCTTCAATAAAATGTCAATAGTAATTAGGGAAATGTAAATAAAATAACAAGAAGATAACACTTTTCACATATTAATTGGTAAAATATAGATAGATGATAGATAGATAATAAAAATCCACTTTTGCCAGTGGCATGAAGAGAAATGCTCTCACACTGATAGATGCATAAATTGGTACAACCCTTTTAGAGGGTAATTTGGCATCTATTTTATGTGCATATCTTTTCACTCAGTGATTTTATTCCTATGAATCCATGCTACAGAACCCTGACATGTTCAAAACAACATGTTCAAAAATATCATTGCCTTCTTTTTGGCAATTAAACACAAATAAAATTTTTATCAACACACACTAATTATGGTTATAATATACTATAGATGAAATACAAACATTTTAAATGATGAAATTATTTCTATATGCTGATTTGCAAAGTGGTTCCAGGTATACAATTGAAAAGGAGGGGGAGGGTTTCCAGAAAATGATTTTGTTTGTTCAATGATTTTGTTTATGTAAATATTCTTCATACTGATAGGGTGCATTTGTGCACACACATACACACATGATTCCAAATGCAAAGAGAAATATAAAGAAAGATATATATATATATCAAAGAAATGATAAGGGTTCTCCCTGGGAAAAGAGATGAAATTGAGAGAAAGTGAACAAGAAGGGAATTACAGTTTTACACCCTACTTAAAAATTATTTTTAAATAATTTTTTCCTAAGTCATCCGGTAGTTTACATTTATATCCATACATGCAAACATTCATTTAGGACTTCAGCAACATGAGTTCATCCTGAGTCCATCCTTGTAGACCCCTTTCCCCTATGTCTGTCTTGTTACAACAGCTGTAGGAGGCCTGAAGTACTCAGTACTTAGGAGAGAAGTTGCTTGGAAAAGTGTTCCAGAAAAGAAGCCATCAGAGTCTCAGTATCTGCTTTTTATATTTTTCAAATTTTTATTTAAATTCTAGATAGTTAGGGGCATCTGGATGGCTCATCAATTAAACATCTGCCTTCAGCTCAGGTCATGATCTCAGGATCCTGGGATCAAACCCCACATCAGGTACCCCACTCAGTGGTGAGTCTGCTTCTCCCTCTGCCTCTCCCCATCCCACACTTGCACTCATTTTCTCTCTCTCTCTCTCTCTCTCTCAAATAAATAAAGTCTTTAAAATAAATAAATAAATAAATTTTAGCTACTTAACATACAATGCAATATCAGATTCAGTGGCTCATCACTTATATACAACAACTAGTGCTCACCATAATGAGTGTGCCTTCTTTAATAGCCATCACCTATCTAGCCCTTAAATTATGTAAAAATTTCCATCACACATACATTACTTTTGTGATTAAGGGTATTTTGAATCATTACCAATAGATCTGATATCTTTCTGATTTTGTCCAGATACAGCCCTAGAAGTTTGATCTAATAAATACTTCTTCTATCAATATAAATTAATCACATAGAAAAATTACTGCTAACTTTTAAAAATAAAGGAAAGAGAGGAGGAACAAGATGGTGGAGGAGTAGGAGACCTAAATTTCATCAGGTCCCAGGAATTCAGCTAGATATGTATCAAACCACCTGAATACCTACAAACTCAACAGGAGCTCAAGGAGAAGAATAGCAACAATTCTAGGAACACAAAGGTGATCACTTTCTGGAAGGTAGGACTTACAGAGAAGTGAATCCAAAGGGATATACAGGAAGTTAGACCACGTGGAAGTATCCAGCTCCCAGCAAGTGAGAGAGCAGTGGAGCACAAAATCAGAACTTTTAGATGTCTGCTTGACTGAGGGACATTGCTCCAGAGGCCCTTGCTGGGACAGTGTGGTCTCAGGACCCTTGGGGTGACAGAAAGACCTGGGGGTTCCTGAGTATGGCAGACCCTCAGATATCTAAGCAGAGAGGCCGGCTGCCAAGGAGGGAGCTCTCAGCTCAGGGCTACCTTAAACCATGATCTGAGGCACAGTCATACCACTACTCTTTGAGCAGGGACCCCACAAGTGGCAGATCTGGGGAGACTCACCTTCTTAAATGGGATGGGGAGTGGTATAGGAGCGCATTGCAGGAATCTCCTGGGTTTAGAGACTCCAGATGGAGCCATGCACCAGAGATAGAATGCTCCGTCACAGGCCAGGTGAGCACAGAGTGCAGCCGGAGACCAGGGAGAAGGGGATGATTGATTGCTTTTCTCTGAGGGTGCACTGAGGAGTGGGTACCCTAAGCTCTTGGCTCCTCTGGCCAGAGATTGGGAGACCACCATTTTCATTCTCTTCCTCCAAAGCTGTACAGAAAGCTCTCAGGGAACAAAAGCTACTGAAAACAAACCAAGCAGATTCTTAGCCTGGCCCCTGGCAAGGGAGGTGCAATTCTACCTCAGGCAAAGATATTTGAGAATCACTGGAACAGGCCCCTCCCCCAGAGGATCAACAAGAACATCCAACCAAGATCAAGTTTACTGATCATTGAGAACTGCAGAACACCAGTACTAGGGGCATACAGCACATAGAATTCGTGGCTTTTATTTCCCATGATTCTTTAGTCTTTCAAAGTTAATATTTTTAATTTTTGTTATTTTTTCTTTTTCTATTTTTCTTTTTTTTAATTTTTCCTCTTTCCTATTTTAACATATTTTAACTATTTTATCTCAATACCTTTTTTAAAATCTTTTTTAATTTTCATTTTTATACTTACATTCTATCCCTTCACTGTATTTAACCTTATTTTTTGTATACATATAACTTTTTCTTTCTTTAAAATTTGGGATACAGTTTCTTCCAACAGACCAAAATATACTCTAAATCTAGTATATGGCTTTGTTCTAGTATCTAGCCTGATCACATTCTCTCCTTTTTTTTTTAATCAACTTCTTATCAATTCCTTTTTTAAAATCTTTTTTTAATTTTTTAAATTTTCATCTTTACAGTCATATCACAACCCTTCATTGTGTGTGGGGGGGTAAACATAATGAAGGGATATGTATAGATATATAGATATATATGAAGGGATATTTATATATATATACATATATATAAAATATATATAATATATATATATGAAAAATTGCTTTCTTTCCTTAAAATTTTGGGAGGAAGTTTCTTCTAAGAGAACAGAATACACCCAAAATCAAGTGCGTGACTCTGTTCTATTCACCACCTAATCATTTTTTTTTCTTTTTCTTTTCTCCCCCCGCCCTCCCCGCCCCAGTTTTGGGTCTCTTCTGATTTGATTAGTGTGTATTTTTCTGCGGTCATTGTTATCCTTTTAGCATTCTGTTCTCTCATTCATCTATTCTTCCCTGGAGAAAATGACAAGGTGAAAAAATTCACCCCCCAAAAAAGAACAAGAGGCAGTACCGACTGCTAGGGACCTAATCAATACAAACATTAGTAAGATGTCAGAACTAGAGTTCAGAATGATGATTATAAAGATGCTAACTGGGCTTGAAAAAAAACATATAAGATACTAGAAAATCCATTTCTGGAGAAATAAAATCCTTTTCTGGAGAAATAAAAGAACTAAAAGCTAACCAAGTTGAAATTTAAAAAGTTACTAATGAGGTGCAATTAAAAAAAAAAAAATGGAGGCTCTTATTGTCCACAATAGCCAAAGTATGGAAAGAGCCTAGATGCCCATCAAAAAATGAATGGATAAAGATGTGAGATATAGGGGCATCTGAGTGGCTCAGTGGGTTAAAGCCTCTGCTTTCGGCTCAGGTCATGATCCCAGGGTCCTGGGATCGAGTCCCACATCAGGCTCTCTGCTTGGCGGGGAGCCTGCTTCCTCCTCTCTCCCTCTGCCTGCCTCTCTGCCTACTGGTGATCTCTGTCTGTCAAATAAAAAAAAAAAAAAAGATGTGAGATATATATAAATATAGATATAGAAAGATATAGATAGATGATACATAGATAGATAGATAGATAGATAGATAGATAGGTAGATAATAGATAGATAGATGGATGGAGGGCGCCTGGGTGGCTCAGTGGGTTAAAGCTGCTGCCTTCGGCTCGGGTCATGATCCCAGGGTCCTGGGATGGAGCCCCTCATTGGGCTTTCCACTCTGCGGACTGCCTGCTTCCTCCTCTCTGCCTCTCTGCCTACCTGTGATCTCTGTCTGTCGGATGGATAAATAAAATCTTTAAAAATAAATAAATAAATAAAGATGGATGGATACTATGCAGCCATAGAAAAGACAAAATCTTGGCATTTGCAACAATGAGGATGGAACTAGAGGGTATTATGCTAAGTGAAATAAGTCAGAGAAAGACAATTATCATATGATTTCTCTGATATGAGGAATTTGAGAAACAAGACAGAGGATCAGAGGGGAAGGAAGGGAAAATGAAACAAGATGAAGCCAGAGAGAGAGACAAACCATAAAAGACTCTTAATTCTCAGGAAACAAACTGAGGGTTGCTGGAGGGGAGGGAGGTGAGAGGGATGGAGTGGCTGGGTGATGGACATTGGAGAGGGTATGTGCTATGGTGAGTGCTGTGAATTGTGTAAGACTGAGGAATCACAGACCTGTGCCCGAAACAAATAATACATTCTATGTTAATTAAAAATAGATAAATAGATGATAGATAGATAGATAGATAGATAGAGGAAAGAACATATATTTGTTAGAAGAAATTTAAGGATCAAGCAACAAATAGCCTCAATTTAAATTCAACAAACATTCATTTAGTACTAGCAATGTGGCAATCACTGTGAGTTGCTTGACACTGAGAGATTCTTAAAACAGATATAAGCCCTGGCCTCAAGGAGTTCTCAGTTTAATAGAAGCTGACATATTAGTTGCTTCAATATCCTGAGATAAAAACAGTAACTGAAGCATCAAGAGGCTATAAGAACAGTGAAGAAAAGCTCCAGAAGGGAAATCTGGATGATGTTTTCTCCTAGAATCCAAGTTATTAATCTCTAGGACTAGAGAATCATCCATTTGACTACAAGTAAGCCCAGTTTTTAAAAAACACTGAAGTCCCATGGAGGCCTTAATAACCCTTTAATACATTATTTTACTTAAGAACCAGAAAAGTCAATACCCATGTCAACACCATGTTATATTTTAGCTTACTATGAAGAAATTAAAAGATTCAGGTTTACATCATTTATTTATTTATTGCTGAATAGTTCTCATCAATAAAAGCCATGGGCAATTATTGAGTCATTTATACTTTACAAAGCACCTGCATGTACATCATTTTATTTCATCATTACAATTTGTTGTTAGATGGGAGGAATTTCTCCATTGCACGGATTAGAAAATGGAGATTTAGAGAGGTTATAATAGGCTGCCCCTAGCCAGATGACATTGCAAAAAATGGGGCATTTCTTCATCCAGAGGAAGATGTTGGATATGCAATACAAAATTTAATAATTAAAGAAAATATAACAAAGTGTTCTTGTTTTCTCTATAATTAACAGCAGGATCTTTTTATACCATGCTGATATGATTATAGTAATTATCATGGTAACAAGAATAGAACATACTGTAAGAAAAGAGGAAAATATCAGCCTAAATTTTCCTTAGAACTCCTAGCAACTTAGAACTGTGAGTATTTGATAAATGCTTAAAATGGCACCTATTCTTTTCAGATCTGTTTCCTTCATGCGAATTGTTCTCTCCATATAAAAAGCTTTTAGTAATTTAATTTTCTATTTCCACAACTTAGTTCAGGAAGATACTACATCAACCATGAGCCTGTCAGTATATTCAACACAAAAGAGTTTATTCTAAAAAGAAAAACATTGGAACCACATAACATAAATTCCAAGAATATGTTTGCTTCAGGTATGTCTTGATCCAGGGGCTCAAATAATAACATAAGGACCCAGACCCTTTTCTTCTATGGGTTCTGCTCTCCTAAATGTTGGCTTCAATCTCAGGGAACAAAATAAGAACCAGTAGTTTCAGACTATAAGCTTCCAGGTTCAAGTACAGTAGGAAAAATGCATTTACCTTTTCCTTAGCAGCTCTTATTTGTTTTGTTTTGCCTCACTTGTTCTTATTGAGTGACATACTTATTCCTAAACTTTGGCCAGGGAAAGTGATACTTTGAATGGTTAGTATAAATTTCAGGTCAATCCCTTAAGCTAGATGTGAATCAATGTCATGCAAAGCATACAAAATGAGCAGGAAAACAAAATGTATCCCTACAGGAAAATCAGTATACAGTTGCCAGAAGAAACTTAACAGATTCTGAATGGCAGAAACAATAGTCATTCATGACAGTTCTATACAGGTCTTATACTAAACCCTAAGTTCAATTATATTAACTGAGGACTGAGAGTTGGTTTTATAGCATAAAGCTACCTAAGAACAAGGAAAACTGCTTTGTAGATCAAGTTCCCTGGAAAACAGACACTGAAATGAAGATTGCATGCATGAAGTTCATTGGGATATGAATTCATCAACATCCATAAGTGGATAAAGGAAGCAAAACTGAGCAGTGGAGAAAGTTAAACTCTGAAAAAGTTGACCTCAGCTGAACCCAGAGGAAACTCTGCAACTAGTATGGTCTTCAGAGTTATCCTGAATTGACCAGGGGATCACACTTTTTCCCCCACATTGTCCAGTAATTGTATATAATTGCTCCTGGGGAGGGAACATAACCTTGGGCAAAATGGCCTTCCATTGAGGGTAGTTTCTAGGAGAGCCTCAGCTGTACACTTTCCATAGATTACCCTACCAAAAGCTGGGGATGAGGGCCCCAGTACTGAGGTACATGATCTAGACAGTACACCAGAACATTTGTGGGTTTGCCTCTTCTGCTGCCTAGACCCATTGGTAGTAAATTAGTTCACTTCATTTGGAAACACTTCCTCCAGGATTCTGGTTGGTCTCTTTTCCTTGGAAAACTTGCAAGTGGAAAGTTAGTGGGATAAACTGCAGCCTCTCTACCCCTGTAACTCTTCTCAAGGCCTCAAAAGATATTTATCATCTCTTTCCTCCACTACCAGTTCTAGATTCCTCTCCCCTTCAACAAGCAACTCTGCCAGTCTAAGCCTCAAGATTTAAGACCCTGTTCAGCATACACTTCTCAGACTAGTTACTGCATCTGTCTGTGTTTGTTCAAAATCAGGTATGGGTATACCAAAAGACACCCAGTGGATCATCTGGGTGTGCTATTGTATAACAGCAATCCTACCATCTCCTGATGATAATGGTCAATATGCCAGAATATTGCCTTCTTTCCCTGTTTTCTAGATTCTTGGCACAAGGATACCAAAGTGACTGGACACTTGGCCATAGATTAGAATTTAATGGGACTCTTGATGTGTCTCCTGGTGGAAGGATTCTCTGAGAACCATAATCTCTAGACAAGCAGAGCCCAGATTTGTAGAAATACGCATGACAAAATCCATAAGAGAGTTCATGGGAGTGATAGGAAGCAGGTCAACTCCTAATATAACCCCTACAAGGAAGCATTCCTTGCTTCCCATACCTATATAGTCTACTCACTGGGGACACATCATCATATCATGATTATGATTAATGTATATGGTGTGTTATGCCCTTAAAAAGAGTTCATTTATCACTTTATTATTCTATCAGGCCACATTTTCTCAGTGCTATTGTATAGGATAAAACAATGAGTATCATTGCCATGTGCTCTTGTGCACCTCCTTCATTATCAAGTGGGCCCCTAGATCTGATGCAGTGTTATATGGAATCCTATATCCATGGATCAAACACTACCAACCTCTTGGATAGTAGAGCTAGCTAAAGCCCCGTAGGCAGGAAAGTCAAAGACATACCCAAAATATATTCCAGTTCCAGTCAGCATTAGTCTCTTCTCATTCCAAGGTGGAAGAGGTTCAATATAATCAACTTATAGTAATGATTACCAAATGGATACTTTGTCTCCTTAAAGAACTGTGCCATATCCAGGGCTCAGCATTATCTCTCTTGCTGGCTGTTTAGACATTAAGGAGCAACAGAGCAAGACTAAGCTATATGAGTTAACACCCAAGCTGGGGCTCATGATAGCCTCCATCCTTGCCACTCCTAGAATTGAGGTAATGATGACAGAAGCTGGTTGACATCTCCTGGCCAAATCATTTTTGTCCACTTAATTGTTTAGTGTCACTTCTGTATGAATGCTCTCTGGCAAATATTACTATATAAAAGCTTTCAGACAAGATGAAGTTAGAGACTGAATTTATACTCCCACCTGAAGCAATAATAAAAAAAAATAAAATATATGAAACCACAGTTTCAAAACACTAGACATTAGGCAAAAAATGACAGTGATGCAATAAGTTAAAGAGATCCAGCTGAGAGTCTATATTTAAAGTGTGGAAAGAAATAAACTGTCAACCTAAACTCATATCCCCAGTCACAACTTCTTTCAAAACTGAAGACAAAATAAAGTCTCTTTCAAACATATAACAACTGAAAGAATTCATCAACAGAAGGTCTGCACTACAAAAAGTGGTAAAGAAAGTCCTTGAAGCAGTAGTAGAATGATACTATGTGGAAACATGGATCTATACAAAGAAATTAAGAACAACAGGAATGGTAACTACATGGGTAAATATTTGTGATTTTTTATTATTTAAATATTACTAAAACAAGTGACCAAACCAAAAAAGTATCAATGTACTCCAGGATTTTTAACATATGTAAAAGTGTGAAACAGTACCATAAAGTTGGAAGGAGAAAAACAAAAGGAGTACGCTATAGATAAAGTAGTATACTACACTTGAATATAGATTGTGATAAAGTAAACATGTACTTTAAACCCTACATCAGCCACTAAAATAACAAAAACTTATATCCTATAAGCCAATAAAAAAGATAAAATGGAGCCCCCCAAAAGCTACAATTAATCCAAATGAAAACATAAAAAGAAGCAGATAATCAAAGAACATATGAGCATATAGTAGATCAACATCAAGAGGACAGATAGACTTAACCATATCAATAATCACATTAAATGCAAATGGTCTAAACATGCTAATAAAACAGAGATTGGAGGGGGAAAAAATTAAGATCCAACTATATGCTGCCTATGAGAAAAGAACTTTTAATATATAAACACAAGCAGATTAAAATTAAATGGACAGAAAAAAGATATACTTTGGTAATAATCAAAAGAAAGCTGTGTTGAGCATATAAATTTTGGCATCATCTTCAAGCAAAAGGGACTGTACTAGCTTTTAATATGATGGAATGGGCTATTTCTGCAGGCTCAGAGGATTCGGGAAAATAGTAAGTTCTAAGTTTCTTGGGTATTTTAACTTAAATATCCCCATCCCAAATTTCAGCATTCTACTCCCTCCCAACCAGGATCTCTACCTTGAATAGCAGAATTGATGGCTTTGAGAATTCAAATTCTCTACAACTCTACAACTTATGGAACCTGATTCTGATCCTGTTAGCCAGTGTTCCCATTTCCTGGTTTTGAGAGATAAGAGTTTCTTTATATCTTACTATTGAGGTCCTTAGACTTTCACACTTAAATCAGTGATCAGTCACCCACAGCCTTTCATTATCTTTCTGCAATGCATCTATGGCACTCAAGGATAACCAAATTCACAGGTCTCATGATTACTACTTCACCTAAACCTTTCAAATACCTGGCTATTGAATCTTCTGGCATATTTCCTTCTACCAGCATCTGATCTTGGTTCACCACTATTGGACATTTGAATAATTTCACTGACACATTATACCACAGGCTATCCACACTCCACCTGCAATTAGGATTGGAGTCCTCTTTGCCAGTTGACTAGGAAGTAATCAACTCCAAAATCACATTGTAGAGTCTACTTCTCCTTTAGTTTGCTGGTTCTGTGTTAGGTCAGGATACCCAGAAACAGACTCTAAGATAGATATTTGTATTCAAGTAGTTTATTAGAGAAGTCTTTCAAGATAAAACTGTGATGTAGTTCCACCAGAGGTCTCAACTAATCCCATAGAGAATTCTGAAGCTGTATGTCCCAATTAGAAGCAAGAGGACAAGCTCTTATGCCCTACATTGGCCACTCTTTGCATAAGAGCTCTTCCTGAAGATGGGTCATAATTGGGCAAAAAAGATTCTCTTTTGCTGAATCTAAGCTAGGCACTCCACTTTGAGATATCAGTAAGGTAGACTGTGACAAATTAAACATGTGTACTATAAACCTTAACTCAACTTCTAAAATAACAGTTGAATTGTGTGCCTTGATGCTAATGGTAGAAGATGCTGGAGAGAAAGAAGCGGACAGGTGGGGAATATAGATAGCACACCATAGATCTACCACAAAGCAATATGGAGTGAAAAGAGAAAAAATATAATTTTGTATCTATTCCTAGAGATTCATAAGCTGCATTAAAAAAAAAGTTCCACTGCTGCCTCATCTTCTTGAGGGGATGGGAAGATGATAATAAGCAAGCATTTTTGGCATCTTTTCCTAAAAGGTAGGAATTTTTAGCATCTTTTACCCAAAGAATCTGAAAGAATAGATCGCCTATATTCAATAGTTGTCAAGTAACTATGCGGTTATTATAGATGCAAGTTCTTTTACCTCAGGTTGATTGATGGACATATCAGTCCATCAGGGAGAAAGTGGGAGTAAAGAATCTAACTGATACTCATTTTCAGATGAAACAAAACTATTTTCCAAGTGCTATTTCTCTCTATTGTCAACATGAGCTCAGTGCTTCTACTTCATTCTCACTGGACCATATGGGAAGATTGGTCTATTCAATTCAGTAATAGTCCTTTTAAAGTCACGGTTTTTAATGTGCAGACAAAAAATCGTCTGTCTGAATTTTTTCCAAATAATCATCATGTGAAATAAGTATTCCTGGATCACAACTTCTTTCTGCCTCCATTTAACTCAAGTCTTCTTATATGGAAGCTCTCTCTTTTAGAATTAATATGAGACGGACCTATCCAAAAGCAAAGGACTGCTCAAAAACCAAATGTATAAGACAGTTTCATTTCCCTGACTAAAAGCAGTTTTATTCTAAATTCTTTTTCAATCACATCTCACCAAGAACCATCTCCTACATTCTCTACATGGTACCTAACAAAGTCACAAGAAACCATCACACCTTCCAACTACCCCTCCAAAGTAAGCTTTGACAAAGTATGTGCCATAAAATTCATTATTATAGGACCACCAAATTTTCAAAGAGCTTCAGAAATGAAATAACACCTGCTTTTATATTCCAAAAAAATCACCATAGAATCCTGATATTTGGGTCACTAATACTAGAGTAACAAGAAAACTGCATAGGTCTGCTCAAGATGCCATAGTAAAATACCATGGACTGAGTGGCTTAAACAACAAAAATTTATCTCTCACTGTCCTGGAGCTTGAGAAGTCCAAGATCAAAGGTGCCAACCTATTCAGTTCCTAGTAAGAACTTTCTTCCTGGCTTGCAGATAGCCAGATAGCCATCTTCTTGCTGTGTCCTCATATGGCACAGAGAGAGCTTTGGTCTCTCCTCTTCTTCTTATATGGACACCAATCCCATGATAGGGGCACCCACCTGCATAACCTCATCTAAACCTAATTACCTCCCAAAAGACCCACCTCCAAATACCAGCACACTGGGGCTTAGAACTTCAATGTTTGAATTTGGGGGGCATAATCAGTCTATAACACTAACACACTGAGAGATTCAAAATTCAGTATTTCAAGGCTGTATTCAATACTTTAAATGAATGCAAGCCTACATTAGCTGCCTTATTATACAAAAATTAAAACTGGTCACAAAAGTATATTTAAACAACTATTTTTAGACATAATTTTAATGACAAATAACTGGTTAGATAAATACTTTTTGTGCTGTGGCCTTGAATTTCATTTTGTACTTTAATTAGCCACTTTATCAGCTAATATAAACATCTCACATTATGCAGAAAGCTCAAGTATTGAAAACTGTAGTTAATTTAATTGCCTGGTTAACTAAATATTAAGGCAAAAAGATCCTTTAATTCAACAAGTTCTGAATATACACACACACACACACACACACACTGTATCTATCTATAGCTGTATAAATATATATACACATATGTGTACATATATAGTGTACATATATATGTGTATATAAATATATATATATACATACACACACAAACTTTCTTGGTGCCTCAGCATCTTATGAGGCTACAAGAAGACTTTGATCTGAAATAATATTATGCTATAGAGGTCCCTGGATGGCAGAGTTAAGCATCTGACTCTTGGTTTTGGCTCAGGTCATGATCTCAGGGTCATGAGATTGAGCCCCACATTGGGCTCTGTGCTCAGCAGAGTCTGCTTAGGACTCCCTCGTCCTTCCCTCTACCTCTCTCTCCCTACACTCTCTCTCAAATAAATAAATCTTTTTAAAAAGGAATAATAATCTCATACTATAAATGTAGATGGTCAAAATCAGTCTGTCCTGTGCATATCAAGTAGGTTTGTGTGTTTTTCATCTTCTAAAAAGGAGATGGAAAATAATTTAGAGTTCTCCATTAAATGGATATAATACATATTGATAAAGAACATGTACAAGTCCAACCAATCAGGTGTTTCAGGGCCACCAAGAGAAACGCCTTCCTGTTAACCTGGAATAAAAGAAGCTTATCACAAATATTTACAATATTATAAAACAGATGAAATTACTTGTGATAGTGTAGTCATCCTGACCTTGGTTCTTCCAGCTACGAATATTCAGCACACTTTAGCAATAACAGTGGTTTGGTCTTGAAAGATATGATAAATTCAAGCTTAAAAGCCTAAATTATATTTCTTTGCCCAGCATTTATACTTCTCCAAAGTGAGGATTTGACTGAGGACATTCAGTAAGAATAGGTTGTATGAACTTTCCCACCTATCTTCTCCCTTCCAATCCAGAGCTACCTGGAAATTAACAGAGTCCCTTCATATCCGTCCCATCTACAATTCCTAGACTTGGAAAAAACCATCTCTGTTAATCAAATAACTACCTCTATTTGCCTAACAGAGCATTCTGTAAGTGTGGCTGGGACTGAGGTAGAAGAGTGAACAGCTGGTGTGAATTTCTGTGAAGCTAGGTTAGGAATATTATATAGTCTAATCAGTCAGGTTTGAATATAATGGAAGTTAATTCACAAGAATCCACTGGACTTGGTTTATTATATAAGAACCCCTCAGGAACAACATCTTCCAAAAACCTTTTCCCCTAACTCCACCAAGTATAACAAATATGAGACCTTTCTCTTTATCAGACTATGAAACCAGCTTTTATACAGCAGCCAGGTTTCTCCCTACACAATTAACGCTTCATCCCAATTTCATTTTTTTTAATATTTTATTCATTTATTTGGCACACAGAGATCACAAGTAGGCAGAGAGGCAGTCGGAGAGAGAGGAGGAAGCAGGCTCCCTGCCGAGCAGAGAGCCCGATGTGGGGCTTGATCCTAGGACCCTGGGACCATGACCTGAGCCGAAGGCAGAGGCTTTAACCCATTGAGCCACCCAGGAGCCCCATCCCAATTTAATTTAAATAATGTATTCCCAGCAATTTGCATGACTCTAATTATTTCTTTTTTTATTTAATTTTATTTTATTTCTTTTCAGTGTTCCAGAATTCATTGTTTATGCACCACACCCAGTGCTCCATGCATTATGTGTCCTCCATAATACCCACCACCAGGCTCACCCAACCCCCCACCCTTTTCCCCTCCAAAACCCTAAGTTTTATTTTTTGGAGGCATATAGTCATTATTTTCAGTAATAACTTCACTTAGAGAAGTCCTTTTAGAGTTCATCTATCCTAGAGCCTATTTTGAAATCTCTGTCCACTTGCACATATGATTCTTTATTTTTTTTAATATTTTATTTATTTATTTGAGAGACAGAGAGAGCATGAGAGAGAAGGTCAGAGGGAGAAGCAGACTCCCCACGGAGCTGGGAGCCTGATGCGGGACTCGATCCCGGGACTCTGGGATCATGACCTGAGCCAAAGGCAGTCGCTAAACCAACTGAGCCACCCAGGCGCCCTGCACATATGATTCTTGAGCTTAGTACTTAACAGATGGTCCTTAGATACACTGGACAAAATAGAGAAATTATCAGTCCACATTAATATCTGACCCCATTTTTCCCTATTCTGGGATAGCAGTGGGCTTATAAGGTTTTCACTGAAATGGGCAGATGAATTTTATTCCTTTACCATGTCCCCAAAATATCTCTTCTCCAAAAAACACTGGTTAACAGATGTGGTTGGTTAATATTTTTACTAGTTTGGTTTAACTTTTTTTTTAACTTTTTTAAAAAGATTTATTTATTTATTTATCAGACAGAGATCATAAGTAGTCTGAGAGAGAGGAAGAAGCAGGCTCCCTGCTGAGCAGAGAGCCTGATGCAGGGCTTGATCCCAAGACCCTGGGATCATGACCTGAGCCAAAGGCAGAGGCTTTAACCCACTGAGCCACCCAGGCACCCAGTTTGGTTTAACTTTAAGCCTATAAATCAGAGAATATTTTTACCCAAACCAAGATAAAGTAAAATAGGCAATTAAAGAATAGTCTTGGCTTAAATACACTCAACTTCAAATTTTTTTTAAAGATTTATTTATTTGACAGGAGATACAGAGAACGCACACACAAACAGGGAATGGCAGAGGGAGAGGGAGAAGCAGGCTCCCTGATGAGCAAGGAGCCCGATATGGGACTCAATCCCAAGAGCCTGAGATCATGACCTGAGCCAAAGGCAGACACCTAACTGACTGAGCCCCTCAACTTCAAATTTTTTACACTTTTTGTAAACTTCCTGTGCTGGGAAAATTTTCTTTTCCCTGTTTAACATTCAGGACAAAGCATGTAAATGTCTACAGACCTATTTGTCAAGAAATAAAAGTAATGAATGAGAGTCACATTTGAATAACAAGAGTGGACTAGACATGAGAGAATAGAACAGGCATAGACAGCTCTAATTCTCCATTTTAAAATGACTTACTATTGTTGGGAATATTAGAACATCAAAAGAATAAATTCAAAACTCAAATTAGTTCCTGTCCTCCCAGGAGAGACAGCCTGCATGATTCTGATCTGTCTTTCATGTGCCGTTCTCACTCAAACTTACAATTTCAAGGGCTAGAGTGTCATTCCAATATGCAAAGGAGCATTGGCGTTAATGAGAGTTATATTTAGAAATCCTTCTACTGGGAGATAGAATATTAAACTTGTGAATTTCAAGGTCATAACAAGGACATATTGACAAGCTAAAGTTTCAAAACTATGTAAATTAGCTACTTGGATAATCATAGACTCTACAAATCAGCTCAAATTAAAGGAGACAAGTTTGTTTCCACAATTTAGGATTCTTTCCACAATTAAGGATTTGTCAGAACAGGGCTATGTTATATTCTGCTAGCAAACAATCCTAAAATATCGCCCATTTATAAAACAAAATCTATTTCTCCCTCTTAACACATAGCGGCCATTTTAGGTCTTTTCATTCCTGGTACCAAGTGACAGAGCAGTAACTATTTCAAAGGTTGCTGGTCACTCTGACAATGGGGAAAAAAGTTAGGTTTAGACTATATCATATCAGTGATTAACCATTTCTGCCTAGAAGTGTCTCTAACATCTCTTACAACTTATTGGCTGAAACAAACCATATGATGCATTCAGTTAGAATGAGGAAGGGAAGTATAATTTTAAACAACAAAAGTCCCCATCCTTAGAAAAGTTAAAAATAGAACTACCGTATGATCCAATAACTGTATTATTAGGTATTTACCCAAAGAATGCAAAATTACAGATTCAAAGGGATACACACACCCCAATATTTATAGCAGTGTTATCAACAACAGCCAAACTAGGGGCACCTGGGTGGCTCAGTGGGTTAAAGCCTCTGCCTTTGGCTCTGGTCATGATCCCAAGGTCCTGGGATTGAGCTTCATCGGGCTCTCCGATTAGCGGGGAGCCTGCTTCCCTTCCTCCTCTCTCTCTGCCTGCCTCTATGCCTACTTGTGATCTCTGTCTATCAAATAAATAAATAAAAATCTTTAAAAAAAAAAAAGACTGACTCTTGTCATAAGAGAGGAAACTAGAACAACTTTGTCACAGATTATCATACCTCCCCTCTGTTCTTCTAAGAGCCCATTCATCTTCCCCAAAAATCATTTTACACTCCTCTAAGTAGTCCACATCTCCATCTCCCCTTCCCTAGAGATGATAGTGTTTAAGTCTGAATTCTACGCCACTTCAGGGAGCATATTCTGGGTATTTCTCGTGCATACATGAGATATATGTGTTAATAAACTTCTGTTTGTTTTCCTCCTATTAATCTATCTTTTTTTTACAAGTCTCAGCTAAGAACCCAAAAAGGCGGAGAAAAAATTGTTTTTCTCCCCCTATACAATGTACAGGCTCTATCACCAGGGCTTCATTTCCCTCTGGCTTCCAGCTAGTTTTCATCGCTGAGAAGTGTAAGGGTGAAACAAGGGAAAGGCAGGAAAATGAAGTCTTCACTCCTTTTTTGGATGGAGATGCTGCTGGCTGGGTGCAATCCCCAATTACTCTTATGACTCCTGTCACATGCATTCTCTCTCCACCTAGAATAGTGGCCAAATCTTCTCCAGTTCCTCAGGCTTAAGAATCATAACTCCCTGATGTTTCTAGTCCCAGGTACTGCACTATCCTGTGGCTTCCTTAACTGTTGTGGACCAAATTGTACTCCCTTCAATTCATATGTAAGGACCCAGTAAGAAGGCAGCCCTGTATAAGCCAGAAAGAGAGCCCTTAATTCAACCATGCTGGCAACCTGACCTCAGATTTCCAGCCTCCACAACTATAAGAAAATAAAGTTCTGTTGTCTAAACCACCCAGTCCATAGCAGCCTGGATAGATACTCCAGCCTATCCACTTATAAGAATCCTTTTATTATTAAACTCTTCTCAAATTACCTACTATGTTGCCATCTCTGTCTTGCTGAGATCCTTACTAACGCAAAATATGTACCTTTAATTCCCATTTGCTTGCACCTATAATTTCTCGTGAATTTGTAACTTCTACATACATGACAGATTTGTCATGGCTTAGAAAATTAGGATGAAATATTGTTTAAAAAGAATAAATATTCAGGGGCGCCTGGGTGGCTCAGTGAGTTAAGCCTCTGCCTGCAGCTCAGGTCATGATCTCAGGGTCCTGGGATCGAGCCCCACATCGGGCTCTCTGCTCAGCGGGAAGCCTGCTTTCCCCCACCTTCTACCTGCCTCTCTGCCTCCTTGTGATTTCTGTCAAATAAATAAATAAACAAAATATTTTTTAAAAAAGAATAAATAAAAATTTAAAAAAGAATAAATATTCAGGTCAATATACCATTTGTGTTTTATTTAAGGCACAATATGGCATAATTATTCAGAGAAGGGAACTGGAGGGTTAGGCAGACTTGGGGTTTAATCCCAGTCTCTGCACATAGTATCAGAGTTGCTTACCAAGTTCCTTACCTGTCAAAGGAGCATCTTCTTTTGCTTTATAACTAATGCAGTTACTATAGATTTGCAGTAATCATCCAAGGTGAGACAGAGAAAGCTATTCATGAACTGTTAATATTGCTATTCTCTTACCAGGAATCCTCTTGTGATATTGCTATTTTGGAAGCTTCTTCAATCTGGAGCATATCCATGGGTGCTAGTCTTCACAACCCTTATAAGCCTATGGGATTTTTACATTAAGGAGAATGGATTAATCCCATCAACAGACTCCAAAAGCAACATGAACTAAGGCCAGGAAACATCTTACATTTTTGTCTACAGGACATTCTCTTTAGAGGGGAAGTGAATCAAAGAATTATTACCTTTAATGAAGTTCTAGTATTCCATGTGGGACACTTGATATAATTGACTTAAATTAATTACCTTTTTATGCTTAGAGGAAGTTGTTTGACAAATTATCTTTCCCGTGCATACATTCTCTCTTTATCCCTTTTCTTGCTGTCTGCCAGAACACAGACATGACCTATACAGAGAGCTAAAAACTACCAACAAGCATCAGCCCCTATCTCAGCAACTAACATGAGATTTATTCACATAAGACCTCACTTAAATTTTTCTTTAATAATACAACATTTTCTATGGTTCAGTCAATAAGCACCTTACAGGGCACTCAAGCCAAGCTCTAAAATCTGCACATATTATGAACCTTTGCAATAAGAAAAACAATTTCTCAGCAGGCAGATTAAATCATGAAAAGTCTGAAAATCAATAGTTTATGTGACAAGATTATACAACAAGAAATTTTGTTTTTTTAAATCTGATGTCCAAAAATAATTTCTAAAAAAATTGCTACTTATACACGACCTTGAGAGATACCTAATCAACCCATACTTCCAAGATAAGAGTGTTAAATAAATGAGGTATATGACCTTGGTCAAGTTCCTTAACCTGTCTTTTTAATTCCTCATTAAAATGGGGAAAATAATAATACATAAAGCAGGACTGAGAGAACGAAATGAAATAAAACAGGCAAAGTCCTTCCTGATACTTGGACAAACACTCAATCTTGCTAGCTATTCTATTTTATAATATGTGATATCCATTCTAGCTATAGAATATTATAACCTATTGCCATTTAAAAAATTTGATGCAGGCACAAAATCAGAACTTTTAAAAGTCGGCTCCACGGAGGGACATCGCTCCAGAGGCTAAACTGGGGTGAAGACCTCGTGGGGACAGCGTGGACCCAGGTCCCACGGGGTCACAGAAGGATCGGGGGTGTCTGAGTGTCGCAGAGCTCACAGGTATTAGAGCGGGGAAGTCGGCTGCGGAAACAGAGCCGAGATTTCCTAGTGGTCTGTGACACGGACCGGTGCTCTGTGGCACTGGCTGGTGCTCTGTGCGAGGGGTCCCCACAAGAGCCGGGGAGACTCCGACCCGGGAGAGCTCAGGGATCTACGGGCTCCGGAGACTCCAGGTGGGACTCTGCCAGAGAGAGAGACACTTGGTCACAGGCTGGGTGAGCTCGGAGCACTCCCAGAAGCCAGTGAGATGGGACTGCTTAGGCAAGATTTTCTCTGAGCGCGGTCTGCAGGCGCGCGCGGTCTGCGGGTGCGCGCAGTGTCGGCGGGCCCGCGGGGTCTGCGGGCCTGCGGTGTCTGCTGGCGCGCGGTGTCTGCGGGCGGACGCGCGCGCGCATTCTCCGGCGCAAACGTGGGCGAGGGAGACTGGAGAGATTAAACGCTTTTCGCGGGCCGGCGGTGTCTGCTGGCGCGCAGTGTCTGCGGGCCGACGCGCGCGCACTCTCCGGCGCAAACGTGGGCGAGGGAGACTGGAGGGATTAAACGCTTTTCCCTGAAGGCGCGCTGAAGACTGGGGCCACTAGCCCTCGGCTCCTCTGAACCGGAGATTGGGAGGCCGCCATTGTCATTCCCGTCCTCCAGAACTCTACAGAAAGCGCGTTAAGGGAACAAAAGCTCCTGAAAGCAAACCTGAGAGGATTACTTAGCCCGGCCCCTGGTAAGGGCGGTGCAACTCCGCCTCGGGCAAAGACACCTGAGAATCACTACAACAGGCCCCTCCCCCAGAAGACCAAAGAATTACAGCCAAGACCAAGTTCACTTAACAAGGAGAACAGCGGATTCTTATCTGGACAAAATGACAAGGCGGAAAAACTCACCACAAAAAAAAGAGCAGGAGACAGGACCGAAGGCTAGGGACATAATCAATACAGACATTGGTAATATGTCAGATCTGGAATTCAGGATGACGATTCTCAAGGTTCTAGCCGGGCTCGAAAAAGGCATGGAAGATATTAGAGAAACCCTGTCAGGAGAAATAAAAACCCTTTCTGGAGAAATAAAAGAAATAAAGTCTAATCAAGTTGAAATAAAAAAAGCTATTAATGAGGTGCAATCAAAAATGGAGGCTCTTACTGCTAGGATAAATGAGGCAGAAGACAGAATTAGTGATATAGAAGACCAAATGGCAGGGAATAATGAAGCAGACCAAAAGAGAGACAATCAACTACTGGACCACGAGGGGAGAATTCGAGAGATAAGTGATGCCATAAGACGAAACAACATTAGAATAATTGGGATTCCAGAAGAAGAAGAAAGAGAAATAGGAGCAGAAGGTATACTGGAGAGGATTATTGTAGAGAATTTCCCTAATATAGCAAGGGGAACAAGCATCAAAATCCAGGAAGCCCAGAGGATACCTCTCAAACTCAATAGGAATCGACCCACACCCCACCATCTAATAGTAAAATTTACAAGTCTTAGCGACAAAGAGAAAATCCTGAAAGCAGCACGGGACAAGAAGTCTGTAACGTACAATGGTAAAAATATTAGATTGGCAGGAGACTTATCCACAGAGACCTGGCAGGCCAGAAAGAACTGGCATGATATATTCAGAGCACTAAACGAGAAAAACATGCAGCCAAGAATACTTTATCCAGCTAGGTTATCATTGAAAATAGAAGGAGAGATTAAAAGCTTCCAGGACAAACAAAAACTGAAAGAGTTTGTAAACACCAAACCAGCTCTACAGGAAATATTGAAAGGGGTCCTCTAAGCAAAGAGAGACCCTAAAAGTATTACCAGAAAGGAACAGAGACATTATACAGTAACAATCACCATACAGGCAATACAATGGCACTAAACTCATGTCTCTCAATAGTTACCCTGAATGTAAATGGGCTAAACGCCCCAATCAAAAGACACAGGGTTTCAGAATGGATAAAAAAACAAAACCCATCCATATGCTGCCTACAAGAAACTCATCTTAGACCTGAAGACACCTCCAGATTGAAAGTGAGGGGGTGGAAAACAATTTACCATGCTAATGGACATCAGAAGAAAGCTGGGGTGGCAATCCTTATATCAGATCAATTAGATTTTAAGCCAAAGACTATAATAAGAGATGAGGAAGGACACTTCATCATACTCAAAGGGTCTGTCCAACGAGAAGATCTAACAATTTTAAATATCTATGCCCCTAACATGGGAGCAGCCAACTATATAAACCAATTAATAACAAAATCAAAGAAACACATTGACAAGAATACAATAATAGTTGGAGACTTTAATACACCCCTCACTGAAATGGACAGATCATCCAAGCAAAAGATCAACAAGGAAATAAAGGTCTTAAATGACACACTGGACGAGATGGACATCACAGATATATTCAGAACATTCTACCCCAAAGCAACAGAATACACGTTCTTCTCTAGTGCCCATGGAACATTCTCCAGAATAGATCACATGCTGGGTCATAAATCAGGTCTCAACAGGTATCAAAAGATTGGGATCATTCCCTGCATATTTTCAGACCACAATGCTCTGAAGCTAGAACTCAATCACAAGAGGAAATTTCGAAAGAGCACAAATACATGGAGACTCAACAGCATCCTCCTAAAGAATGAATGGGTCAACCAGGAAATTAAAGAAGAATTGAAAAAAACCACGGAAACAAATGATAATGAAAACACAATGGTCCAAAATCTGTGGGACACACTAAAGGCAGTCCAGAGAGGAAAATATATAGCGATACAAGCCTATCTCAAGAAACAGGAAAGGTCTCAAATACACAACCTAACCCTACACCTAAAGGATCTCGAGAAAGAACAACAAAGAAAGCCTAAACCCAGCAGGAGAAGAGAAATAATAAAGATCAAAGCAGAAATCAATGAAATAGAAAGCAAAAAAACAATAGAACAAATCAATGAAACTAGGAGCTGGTTCTTTGAAAGAATTAATAAGATGGATAAACCCCTGGCCAGACTTATCAAAAAGAAAAGAGAAAGGACCCAAATAAATAAAATCATGAATGAAAGAGGAGAGATCACAACCAACACCAAAGAAATACAAACAATCATAAGAACATATTATGAGCAACTCTATGCCAACAAATTTGACAATCTGGAAGAAATGGATGCTTTCCTAGAGACATATCAACTGCCAAAACTGAACCAGGAAGAAATAGAAAACCTGAATAGGCCCATAACCAGTAAGGAGATTGAAACAGTCATCAAAAATCTCCAAACAAACAAAAGCCCAGGGCCAGATGGCTTCCCAGGGGAATTCTACCAAACATTTAAAGAAGAATTAATTCCTATTCTCCTGAAACTGTTCCAAAAAATAGAAATGGAAGGAAAACTTCCAAACTCATTTTATGAGGCCAGCATCACCTTGATCCCCAAACCAGACAAGGATCCCATCAAAAAAGAGAATTACAGACCAATATCCTTGATGAACATAGATGCGAAAATTCTCACTAAAATACTAGCCAATAGAATCCAACAGTACATTAAAAGGATTATTCACCACGACCAAGTGGGATTTATTCCAGGGCAGCAGGGTTGGTTCAACATCCGCAAATCAATCAATGTGATACAGTACATTAACAAAAGAAAAAACAAGAACCATATGATACTCTCAATAGATGCTGAAAAAGCATTTGATAAAGTGCAACATCCCTTCCTAATCAAAACTCTTCAAAGTGTAGGGATAGAAGGCACATACCTCAATATTATCAAAGCCATCTATGAAAAACCCACGGCAAGTATCATTCTCAATGGAGAAAAACTGAGAGCTTTTCCGTTAAGGTCAGGAACACGGCAGGGATGTCCACTATCACCACTGCTATTCAACATAGTACTAGAAGTCCTAGCCTCAGCAATCAGACAACAAAAAGAAATTAAAGGCATCCAAATCGGCAAAGAAGAAGTCAAACTATCGCTCTTTGCAGATGATATGATACTATATGTGGAAAACCCAAAAGGCTCCACTCCAAAACTGCTAGAGCTTGTACAGGAATTCAGTAAAGTGTCAGGATACAAAATCAATGCACAGAAATCAGTTGCATTTCTTTACACCAACAACAAGACAGAAGAAAGAGAAATTAAGGAGTCAATCCCATTTACAATTACACCCAAAACCATAAGATACCTAGGAATAAACCTAACGAAAGAGGCAAAGTATCTATACTCAGAGAACTATAAAGTACTCATGAAAGAAATTGAGGAAGACACAAAGACATGGAAAAATGTTCCATGCTCATGGATTGGAAGAATTAATATCGTGAAAATGTCTATGCTACCTAAAGCTATCTACACATTTAATGCAATACCTATCAAAATTCCATCCAATTTTTTCAAAGAAATGGAACAAATAATCCTAAAATTTATATGGAACCAGAAAAGACCTCGAATAGCCAAAGGAATATTGAAAAAGAAAACCAAAGTTGGTGGCATCACAATTCCAGACTTCAAGCTCTACTACAAAGCTGTCATCATTAAGACAGTATGGTACTGGCACAAAAACAGACACATAGATCAATGGAACAGAATAGAGAGCCCAGAAATAGACCCTCAACTCTATGGTCAACTAATCTTCGACAAAGCAGGAAAGAACATCCAATGGAAAAAGGATAGCCTGTTCAACAAATGGTGTTGGGAAAATTGGACAGCCACATGCAGAAAAATGAAATTGGACCATTTCCTTACACCACACACGAAAATAGACTCAAAATGGATGAAGGATCTCAACGTGAGAAAGGAATCCATCAAAATCCTTGAGGAGAACACAACCTCTTCGACCTCAGCCGCAGCAACTTCTTCCTAGGAACAACGCCAAAGGCAAGGGAAGCAAGGGAAAAAATGAACTATTGGGACTTCATCAAGATCAAAAGCTTTTGCACAGCAAAGGAAACAGTCAACAAAACCAAAAGACAACTGACAGAGTGGGAAAATATATTTGCAAATGACATATCAGATAAAGGGCTAGTATCTAAAATCTACAAAGAGCTTAGCAAACTCAACACCCAAAGAACAAAGAATCCAATCAAGAAATGGGCAGAGGACATGAACAGACATTTCTGCAAAGAAGACATCCAGATGGCCAACAGACACATGAAAAAGTGCTCCATATCACTGGGCATCAGGGAAATACAAATCAAAACCACAATGAGATACCACCTCACACCAGTCAGAATGGCTAAAATGAACAAGTCAGGAAATGACAGATGCTGGCGAGGATGTGGAGAAAGGGGAACCCTCCTACACTGTTGGTGGGAATGCAAGCTGGTGCAACCACTCTGGAAAACAGCATGGAGGTTCCTCAAAAAATTGAAAATAGAGCTACCTTATGACCCAGCAATTGCACTACTGGGTATCTATCCTAAAGATACAAACGTAGTGATCCAAAGGGGCACGTGTACCCGAATGTTTATAGCAGCAATGTCCACAATAGCCAAGTTATGGAAAGAACCTAGATGTCCATCAACAGATGAATGGATAAAGAAGAGGTGGTATACATATACAATGGAATACTATGCAGCCATCAAAAGAAATGAAATCTTACCATTTGCGACAACATGGATGGAACTAGAGCGTATTATGCTTAGCGAAATAAGTCAACTGGAGAAAGACAACTACCACATGATCTCCCTGATATGAGGAAGTGGAGATGCAACGGGGGTGGGAGTTAAGGTGGTAGGAAAAGTAAAAATGAAAGAAGATGGGATCGGGAGGGAGAAAAACCAAAAGAGACTCTTAATGTCATAAAACAAACTGAGGGGGGTGGGGGGAAGAGGGGTTGAGTGAAGGTGGTGGGGTTACATCATATGTTTAAATAAAGCTTAAATAAAGTAAAAAAAAAAAATTTTTAAAGAAAAAGAGAAAAAAAAAGCAAAAATTTTCTAATAATACATATATGTTAATAAAAGAAGCAAAAATTTCCCCCCCCAAAAAAAAAAAAAAATTTGATGCATCCTATGATAGGAAGGTGATTATTCTTACTGTTATATGACCATTCTTTTAGTTTAAGGCTTTGCTATAAACACTTCTACCCCAAAAAGAATGACAATTTTCAGTTTTCAAGGTTACCCATGTGAGTTATCCATGAAGATCACTGGCTTATTTTAAAAAACTCCATACTGGAACACCTGGGTGGCTCAGTCACTTAAGCTGCTGCCTTCGGCTCAGGTCCTGATCCCAGGGTCCTGGGATCGAGTCCTGCATTAGGATCCTTGTTCAGTGGGGAGCCTGCTTCTCTCTCTGCCTCTCCCTGCCACACTGCCTGCTTGTGTTCTCTCTCCCTCTGACAAATAAATAAATTAAATCTTTTAATTAATAAATAAATAAATAACTCCATACCAATAAACAAAAAGGCTTTTTCTGAATTCTTTCTCTTCACAGTCTAGAATAAAACTAGGGTAAATTTTATGCTAAGTAGACAGGGAAACAGGTTTTATTTTTTTTTAAGATTTTATTTATTTATTTTACAGAGAGAGAGATCACAAGCAGGCAGAGAGGGGGAGGCAGGCTTCCTGCCGAGCAGAGAGCCCGATGTGGGGCTTGATCCCAGGACCCTGGGACCATGACCTGAGCCGAAGGCAGAGGCTTTAACCCACTGAGCCACCCAGGTGCCCCGGGAAACAAGTTTTAAATGTCAAACCTTAAATAGCTATAAATTTGCTTCAAGGATTCATTTTAACTACGGAGTTTATAATGTTTTAAAAAAGAGCAAAAAGTGAATAGAGAAGTCCTTACGTTTGAGTTTCTGAGTTTTCTGATAGGTATTTCTTTTATAATTCCAAAGTACATTTGTAAAATGGGAAAAGGGTATAATCCCAAATAGCTTACAACAAGAGGTAATATTTCTAAAGTGCACTCATGCCTGACAGTCTGTCATCCTTAGTGGATGAACTAACTAGTCAAAAGGAAGGTATGTTCATGAAGTCAAACATTTCACAGTCCACTTTTTTCCCCCTGGTCAGGACCCAAAATGTAAAGAATTAAACTAGTAAAACTCTAGCCCTTTTAAATATCTTTCGTTTTGTTAATTTTCTTTGGCAAGAAAAGAAGTCTTAAGACAAAAATAACTATTTTTGCTTCATCAATTAACTGCTGTTAATAATATTATCTTAAGTGTTATCATATACAAATACAGCTCAAGCAAAGTTGGTATGCTAATCAAGATATTCTACTTTATATTAAAGTCTAAAGCTGGGCAAAGTTTGAACTTTCCTAGAGGATCAGAACCAAAAAAAAAAAAAGGACTTAATATTGATTTTCCCAAAATAAATATTCATGAGACAAATCCCCAGTAGCATGCCTTGGGCAAATGCCTCACACCTTACATTCACTCTCACCTGGAGTTAATTACCACATATTAATAAGTGATTGCCCACCAAAGCCTAGGAAATAAAAGGGCCCAATGTACTGTCCTTTAAAATGCTTTCAAAAACTCCCAAATATGGACTGTTATATACAAGATAACCTTCTCGGACTCTTCAAAAGCCAATGTCATAAAAACAAAAACACACATATCAAAAAATAAAATTCTAAATAAATAATCAAAATAGGAACATGCCTATTAAAATGGTTTGCCTACAGCTGCCAGTAGGCAATCTATGACAAAACATTAAAGCCCCTCAGCACTGGTGCATTAAGAAATACCTTAAGGGGCACCTGGGTGGCTCAGTGGGTTAAACCTCTGCCTTTGGCTCGGGTCATGACCTCGGGGTCCTGGGATCGAGCCCCGCATCGGGCTCTCTGCTTGATAGGGAGCCTGCTTCCTCCTCTCTCTCTGCCTGCCTCTCTGCCTACTTGTGATCTCTGTCTGTCACATAAATAAATAAAATCTTTAAAAAAAAAAAAAAAAAGAAATACCTTAAGAATTTCCAAGAAATTCTCTTGCTGGGATCTACCATCCAAGCTGTTGGTTTACAAACTGGCCCAGTGCATTAAGGGCAAGGAGAGACACGAGAAAGAAGCAGACCCCTCCAGACGGTAAGGGCTGTTTGAATAAGCAAAAGAACTTACCTATGAAGCTTGTCCAGGAGGCTGCAAGAAGAACAGATCTCTGCACTCACCTGCCAAAATCTTAGAAGTTTATGGAGAGGCCTTCACTAGGTTTACTCACCTACACCATGAGTGGCCTGAACAACACATTACCCTCTCAAGGTCTGGTCCTTGATAAACAGCTCCAGCTGTAGGAAACAGTGGGTGGGATATGCATTCCAAGGACAGGGGAGGAGCTGAGGAGGCTCTGATTGCCCAGATGTAGTTCTCAGGTCAGCTGGAGTTTATGTCCTCTTGATGATCTCCTACAACACAAGCGAAGAATTAAAGCATCTACTCCTATTCACGGATCCCTGTCCAATGATAATTATGAAATTAGAAAACCTTATCATGCCAAAAGAGTGGATGGGTAACAGGTTTTGTGAAATGCATAGCCACACATACAGAACATAGAGCATGCCCTCACTCCAACATTTTCATCAAGTCTCTGTGTCTATGGAATACAGAAGGGACACAGCAGGGACGATGCTAGCTAACAAGAAAATCCTTTTCTTGCGTCCGTCCCCATCCAACCCCAACTTGTCAACTTCAAGAAGGAAAGGCAGCTATGAAACAGATAACTGGGTCTACTTTCTTTGTTCAGTGCCCCCAGTAGACAACACAAATGTAGACAGACACCATACCTTTATCTTGTCTTGTGCTTTTCCTATTTAGCACCTGCATAAAATGAGAGTTTCTGAGACTCTCGCTGCATGTGTGGTCTTTGCTCTACAGTCAGTCTAGTAGCACTACTGTTTCTTCACGTTCAGCAGTTCACTGATGAGTCTTTTCAGAGCCAAAGGGAGGGAGAAAAGGGGGTAATAGAAGAACAGAAAAATCATCCTAGTGTATGCACAATCCCATGTGATCTTCCATAAGTTAGCATAAGTAGGCAACCCCACAAGTAGGTGCAATAAATTAGCATAAAGTAGAAATCAAGGTCATACTAACAGTAATGACTGTGTAAGCACTTAAAATGTACTAGATATTAAATAAGGCGCCCTCTGAACGTCATCTCTAGAATTCTAAAAAAAATCTCACAAATGGAAATACTGAGACAAACGAATTTACCTCCCTCTGTCAAGAGTTCACCTTTAGGGGGCACCTGGGTGGCTCAGTGGGTTAAAGCCTCTGCCTTCAGCTCAGGTCATGATCCCAGGGTCCTGGGATCAAGCCCCACATCGGGCTCTCTGCTCAGCAGGGAGCTTGCTTCCCCCTCTCTCTCTCTCTGCCTGCCTCTCTGCCTACTTGTGATCTCTATCTGTCAAATAAAATAAAAAATAAAATATTTTTTTAAAAAAGAGTTCACCTTTAGTAACTACCACACCAAAGATTCAAATCCAGACCTTATTCCCATGCCTGAGTGTTTTTCATAACACTGTATCTCAAAGACAAAAGATTTGTGGTGAAGAGGAATAAAATGAGGGTTAAATATAGGACTGAGGGGCGCCTGGGTGGCTCAGTGGGTTAAAGCCTCTGCCTTCAGCTCAGGCCCTGATCTCAGGGTCCTGGGATCGAGCCCCGCATCAGGCTCTCTGCTCAGCAGGGTGCCTGCTTCCCCCTCTCTCTCTGCCTGCGTCTCTGCCTACTTGTGATCTCTGTCTGTCAAATAAATAAATAAAATTAAAAAAAAAAAAAAGGATATAGGACTGAAACAACTTTCAGAGCAGAGATGAATGCCTCCCTATTTAAGCTCCAGCCCCTAGCCCACCAAAAAGACTTGAGCTGTTCTCACTGTACCCCTGCATCAGAATCATTTGTAGGGATCATTTAAAATGCATATTCCTGGGCCCTACTCCAGCTCTCATGAAACCACATCTTTAAGGTAGGAACTGGCAATGTGCATTTTTACTTATGCTCCCACAGTTGATTTTAATTAGTTTTCTAGGTGAACCATTGTATTTGATGATTCAGAAAAGGAGCAATGCAGAGTCTAACAATATCATCCAGAAATTCACAGATAAAAAAGGCATTGTAAAGTAACAACCCAGGAAGGAGCTTTTGCTTGTCAGCATTACACGATTTTTATTTTTTTTTTAGGGGAACAGTTATTATCAACAAACATCTGAACGAAAACTAGTCCATTTATTTTACTTGTTTTGACATCTGCAGATAATGACAAGCTACAGAGAAAAACAGGTTTAAGGATGGTAGCAATTAGTTAATTTGTCACTGATTATTAAAAAATAATATGCAGCTCTATGGTCCTCCAGAGGGGAGAGTTACAAATTACTACAGTTGTTGCTGCTGCCATTGCTGATGTGATTGTTGTTTTAAAAGAACTGCAGCCTCCAAATGTTTGTGAATAGTAATATTGTTGGAAGGCTGTCAGGTTGCCATGGCCACCTCAGTTCCATTCTGCCCATGGGACATGATGCGCTGGGAGTCAGAATTATGAAGGAGTCCACATATGTATATACAACCTGGGAAGCAGTTCAGTCTGGAAACAGCCTCTTCCCTTCCCATAATTCTCCACCTCATTCGTTTTGGTACATTGATAGAAAAGTGCCTGCTTCCATACCGCTAGCCCTCTCCTACTTGTATTCTCTCCAGCTCAGTCACCCTCCCCACATCTCCTCAACTCCCCTAGTTACCCTTCACTGGGCTCTTTTGAACCCTTGGACACACATTCTCAGTCAACCTTTCTGGCAACACTTCTTCTACGTTTTCTTCTAAACCAAAACCTAGCTTTTCCCTGATAACGGTAATACTGAACTCTTAAGGGTGCAGAGATCCTGGTAATGTCAGCTTTTTTTCTCCCCACAACCTACCCTTAGTCCCATCATCCCAATACATTGGAACTAGAGATAGGTCACTATCAATCTCAATATTTCTGCTTCCTCACCACTTCCTCTCAAGGACTCCTCTCTCCTTTTAACTTCCTCTGTCTAGTTATGTCATCCTCTTCTGATCTCACTCTTTGTCTTCTAACTTCTGGGGCAAACCCCTCACCTTTCCTGCTAGTCCTGTCCTCTCTTACCCCTCCTCCAGAGACTGAACATGAACTAGACCCCGCCACAGCTTCTTCATCTCCTCTATTCCAAAGCTGTTACTTTAGTTCCATCTTTTGTTGATTTAAGCTTCACTTACAAGCCCAGATCCAATATTTCAGCATTGTGATAATTTTCCTAATGTCATTGTGACATTCTCTCTTCATCTGCAAAGCATAGGAACAGCAGGATGTAGTGCTTAGCAATGTGGTTTCTGGATTAAACTACAGTTTAAGTTGGGGCACCTGGGTGGCTCAATGGGTTAAAGCCTCTGCCTTCGGCTCAGCTCATAATACCAGGGTCCTAGGATCCAGCCCTGCATCGGGGCTCTCTGCTCAGCAGGGAGCCTGCTTTCCTCTCACTCTGTGCCTGCCTCTCTGCCTACTTGTGATCTCTGTCAAATAAATAAATAAATAATCTTTAAACTACACAGGTAAAGTCCTGGCTTTACCATGTACGGCTTCTGTGATTCAGAGTAAGACATTTAACCATTCCAGGCCTTAGTTTCCTCATCCATAAAAGGATGAAAATAATATCATCTGTGTCATAGGGTTTATTATGAAGATTGGAAAGATAACTCCTGGATATAATTTAGACTGATTGAAGTAAGAGAAAACCCAATTCAGACTGGCATAAAGAACAAAAGTATTTTATTGACTCACTTACCCCAAAGTCCAAAAGAAAGGTAAGCTTCAGGCTCAGTTTGATTCAGTGCTCCAGCCATAAGATCAAGGATCTAACAAACATAGTGATCTGAAGGGGCACGGGCACCCGAATGTTTATAGCAGCAATGTCCACAATAGAAAAACTATGGAAAGAACCTAGATGTCCATCAATAGATGAATGGATAATATATATAAATGGATATATATATATATCACATCTTCTTTATCCATTCATCTGTATATATGTATATATATATATACATATATACACAATGGAATACTATGCAGCCATCAAAAGAAATGAAATCTTGCCATTTGCAATGACATGGATGGAACTAGAGGGTATTATTCTTAGTGAAATAAGTCAATCAGAGAAAGACAACTATCATGATCTCCCTGATATGAAGAAGTGGAGATGCAATGTGGGGAGTTTGGGGGGTAGGAAAAGAATAAATGAAACAAGATGGGATTAGGAGGGAGATAAACCATAAGAGACTCTTAATGTCACAAAACAAACTGAGGGTTGCTGGGGGGAGGGGATCAGGAGAGGGTGTGGGGTTATGGACATTGGGGAGGGTATGTGCTATGGTGAGTGCTGTGAAGTGTGTAAACCTGGCGATTCACAGACCTGTACCCCTGGGGCTAATAATACATTATATGTTTATTAAAAAATTTAAAAATTTTTAAAAAAATAAAGAGATGGGTGAAAAAAAAGATCAAGGATCTAATTTCTTTCTTGCTCCCTCTGCTCTTTATTCTAAGGTGTCAGCTGCAGCATAAGACTTATTTGTCCTCATAGTTATGAGAGATTATCATTAAGTTATAGACTTCCTCATCCAAAACAAAGGAGTAAACAAAATGGTCACGTCAAAAAGTTCTCCCAGAATAATGAAGAACTTTTTCAGACATCCTCAAAAAAAACTCTCATGGCCCATTGCCCAGAAATGACTAAAAATACCATTCCTTAACACTGCCCAGAGCAGAGGAATTCTGAATTGGTTCAGATGAACCAATCAGCTCAAATGAACCAATCACTGTAGTATAGGAGAGGGATTACAAACTCCAGAAAATATTTTTCTACTCATAAACTGCACAGTAAGTAGGAGATGGGAGAGGAGAGGCGATGACCTAATGCCCATCATGGGGTCAAGTCCTTAGCCAACAATGAGCAATCAGTAACACCATACTAATATTAGCACTTACTGTTATGCCATTTTTACCTTTAGATCATTACTTCTCATTCTTTTTGTATTGTTATTCATTGTTTAAATGATTGCTTCTTTATACTCTCCCATCTTCGAGCTTGTAAAATGCTTAAGGCAGTGTGCTTTATTGATTTTTTCTTTTTTACCACTAAAATGGCCCACCCCAAATTCTGTACCTGGTAGGGTACATAAGAAAAACATAACATCAATAAATGCTGGTTGAATACATGAATAAACTATAAAAATATTTCTACCCAGTGACAAAGTCTCTCTGGCAGGAATTAGAGATTACACAATGCTCTTATGCCCTTCAGTACAGAACAATTTAATACATTTTAATAATGTTCTTTCTTATACAAAATAATATTACTAACCAACCATTGATTACACAGGCACAGAGAGTGTCTTTGGTATTTTCTAACTGATCAATAAAAGCTTATTCTTTACCATAATTACATGCAATTTATCCTTTTTAGAATTTTCTTTCACACTGACTTTCGAAATAAATGATTCCGTTGACCAGACTAAATACACTACAAAGAATACTAGGAGACATGTGATTTTTTTGGTCCATGTACCCTCACAATGAAAGCTAAAAATTCTTCAAATCAGTACTTTTTTACTAAGACCTATAGTTCTCAAAACCATAAATTATCAGGGAAAAACTCCAAAATTACATAGTGTGAAGTTATAATATATTTATACAGGAAAAGACTTCCCTTTTAAGATTTACCTTTAAAATGTCCCATTTTTCATAAAATATACTTCAACTTTAAACCAACATAAAGAAAAATAATGCCTTACTCTGCCTTATTTTTTTAGTAAATAACATCATTTCCAAATAAGTTTATTTTAATGCTTTTGAAAAGCAGGTAATATTAGCAATTCCATAATAATGCAACTAGCAAATGGGTAGCTGTAATTTTTAGATAGATACAGTAAATGGCTTTGTATTTGAGGTTTTTGTTAATTTTTTGCATTTCTTTTAAAGTCTGCAGGATTCCAAAATTGCATTACCTGAAAATTATCTGCCTTTTTAAAAATATATTATTAAACTTGAAAATGTCTTTGAGAGAAGAAAAGCATGTGAAAGACTATAAAACATACTGCCTAAGAGTAACATGAAGGAAAATGTGAATTCCTTTTTTTTAACTGAAAGGCTGTAGCCATTCAGAACATTTCCTTGTCTATTGAGACCAAGTGGTGAATTTTAAGAATGGAATCTGATGAAAGAGTAAAACAAGAAATGTTTAGAGAATATAAATTAGTCAGACAATCTGAACTTCATGAAACGACAGTAATAAATTTTAAAATCACAATTATAACACATGAGCACAATTCTGTTAACACTAGTATTTTATATTTTATGTCTAATAACCCACAATCATCACCTGTCACATTTTTATTTCACATGCATCTTAAAAATGCCACTTTGGTTTATCTCTAGCCATAAGCTTTTCACCACACAAAACAAAGTAAAGCCTCTGAAAATAATGAAACAATACGAAGGATAGTTAATGCAGTGGACAGTGGTGTATCCCCCTAGAATCTGATGCCTGATCCAACTCCATGAAGTAGATATTGTTACCTGAGGCCAAGATGTTAAATAATTTTTCTCTATGCGTCTGAGTATTGGCAATCAGTCCCAAAGCCCCTGACTGCATTGTAATGTGAGGTCTAGCCAATAAATCTCTTCCCCAAAGCAAAAATCCAGCAGAGAACATGGACACCATTGATCTCACACAGAGGACTAAATAGCCAAAAGGCTGTGCACTCTAAGTTATTCTATTACCTCTGTGGGATCTGGGTGATGAGTCATTCGGGTGAAGCTTTTGATGTTTTCTCAGTTACCAGCCTGCTTGATGGAGAAGCCAAAGTTCATTCAAACCCATCCTTCAGACAGCCTCCACTCTGGCTTCCTTGGCGACCTTAAGTATAGAAACAATTTAGGATGAAACCAAGACAATGTAAAGAGCCCTATTCTCAGTAATTGTTTACAAAATGACCTCTTAAAGATGCTCAATATCAAAATGAAGAGGAAAATTAAATGCCTTTATGTCCATAAAATTTAAACAATATGAATTTTTTAAAAAAAAGTAATATTTCTCACTTGTGGGAGGATAAATTGATGCACTCTTGTTGAATCCAAATTTTAAACATGTATACATTTTGAACCAGTAATTCTATTTCTATAAATATATCTCTAGAAAAGTGTTCAAAGATACATATGGAAGACATTACAGTGTTGAATAAGGAAGTAGCTAAATGTATTAGAGTAAATCCATACAATAGAATGCTCTGACATTTTTATAGACATAGAAAGAATTGGGCAAATCTATATACACTGGTATGGAAAATATCCCAATTATATTGCAAAGTGAGGAAAAGCATTTTATTTTATTTTATTTTATTTTTATTTTGTTGAAGAAAAGCATTTTAGATAACAGTATCCATAGTATGATTCCTATTTGCACATTGTGATTCTGGTTTGTGAAAAAAATATATACACACATTTTTTTCCTTGTAGAGACAGAAATTTCTGGAAGTACTAACAAAATACTGGTAGTCTGTGGAATGAGGGAAGGGTCAAAGGACTTTAATTTTCGCCTCCATCTTCCTTACTTGTTAAAATATTTTTTACATGAGAGCGGCAAGAAATTCTCTTCTCCCTTATCTGGCTTGTATAAAAGTAAAAATGGATGGTATAAACATCTACTATAAAGACCCTGTTAGGGGCGCCTGGGTGGCTCAGTGGGTTAAAGCCGCTGCCTTCGGCTCGGGTCATGATCCCAGGGTCGTGGGATTGAGCCCCACATCGGGCTCTCTGCTCTGTGGACAGCCTGCTTTCTCCTCTGTCTCTCTCTGCCTCTCTGCCTACTTGTGATCTCTGTCTATCAAATGAATAAATAAAAAAAAATCTTTAAAAAACATTAAAGACACCAAGACTGTTAGACACCAAGAATCCATGAATGTTGGTTCTCCCATTCAGATAAGCATGCATGTAAGCACACACGCACACACACACACCACTACTGCTTCCTTCCAACACCTACTAAATCCCGATACTATTTCACATGGCACCAATCTTTACATTACATCTCCATAATCTCCTCGATATCCTTATTTCAAGGAAGGATTGAAGGAATAGACAAGGAGAACAGTTCATGTGGACATTGTTGTTCCCAGATATTTAGCATATGTTTTTCAAAAGAGAAGGTCAGAATCTTGTATTTTATTTTCCATTTCTAAAACAGTGGGACAAAAAAATCTTCCCAGGTCTATCAGTGACATACAGAAATGCTTCATCATGCTCCTTACCTCAAGCAATCTTGAAAGAAAGACTGAGAAGGAAATATTTAAATATACCAATACCACTACTGAAAATCACAAGAATGATGAAATTTTGTGTATAATGATATTGAAACAACATTCAGTGAATTGTGGTTTCTGACAGGCAGTGAGATTTATGACTCCTTTCTTCCATCCCAAATCACAGAAACAGTAAAAAACTATCTTCCAGGTGAATGGTCTCTAAAACAGATAACCTCACATCCTAGCAGTAAAGAAATTTTGAGCAAGCATCCTCCATAGATTTTTATCCAAGTTATATACGTCATATCATTGTACTAATGTAAACATTAGCAAATACAAAAATAGAAATTAAAATGGAGGAAATTTTAAATATATAGAAAATCAAGCTCCTAGGACTTTCTTTGCACACTCACCCAATGGGATATCATTCCAAAATATCAAATAGTAACTATGACGGTGTTTCATACAGAATTATAAAATTTACATCTCTAAGATACCATAACTTAAGTTATTTTGCCAATGAAAGGTTTCAGGACAACTCTTGCTGCTGAAATGCCTCCTTAGATGGCTGAAGAGTATAGAATTAAATTGAGAAAATACGTTATTCTTCTTTCAGTTTGATGGGGGTGGATAGATAATATTTAATGAATACCTTCTAGGTACCAAACATTGCTAACAGTCCTGAAACATATTTAATGTTCCCAGCAATTCTGTTTGGTAGATCTTACTTGTCCCATTTTATACATACAGAAACTGAGGATTAAAGGCCCTAGACCAGCCAGTTAGAAACTGATAAGATAAAGTATCAGAATCTAGTTTGCCTGACTCCAAAATCTAAACACTTAATCAATCCTGTTTACTGCTCAGAAGAGGAAAACATTAGAAGTCAAAAATGTATGAATGTGGTCATAGAATATGAAATCACAAAACATTATATAGCCAAATAAATGAGAAACAATTTGAGAATTGGGTCTTTTCTTCCTATTGTCTCTGAGGTCTATCACTCTGCTGCTACACAGAAAGATTTTCCTATACCTAGAGATGAAACAGGACACCACTGTATTTATCACCAGGCATATTAAACTCTAAGAACTTCAGAAGGAAAGGATTATGAGAAATTTTTTCCACACATTTTCAAGTTGTCTCTTTATAGCCTTATATTTTTCAAATTAAAAACAAAACCCCACATACATTTTTTTTAACTTTAAATCGTGCGTACAGTATGTGACAAATTCTTCTTCAACAAATGTACTCTGCGGCAATGGTTCTCAAAGAGAGAGAAATTTGGCTCTCAGGGGACACTTGGCAATGTCTGGAGACGGTTTTGGTTGTCACAGCTGGGAGTGGAGCCACTATTGACATCTAGCGGGTAAGGGTGAGGGATTCTGCTAAACATTCCACAGAACAGTCCCCTATAACAAAAATAATGATCTTTGCTAAAATGTCAATAGCGACAAATTTGAGGAACTTTGCTAGGAGGAATAATCACTGATATGTCAAAGATGGCTATCTAGATGTTTTCATCACATCACTGTTACTCTGTGACAATTTAATAATATGAGACTCATAACCCATTAGAAGAATATTTAAAATGATATGGAAATGTTCCTGATTTTACATGTTCTAAAATAATATGTTTAGTATGATTATAGCATTGTAAATATGTATATAATTACATGTAGACATGGAAAATATTTTGAGACAGTATTGATCAAAATGATAGAATTCTTTTCTAGGAACTCCCTGCCACCCTTCAGAAATAAAAAGTATACTTCATAACCAATGTCATTAAAAATATCTACACCGTTACCATCCTACCATCCTGAGGAGGAACACAATTGAAATAAGTCATCATCTTAAAATTTATATAAGCTTCCTAAGTACATAAGATTTTGTACCCTCTCTTTTCAGAATGTGTCATTGGAAGAGTTTTATTTCCTGACATCAAGTTCTTTAATGACAGAAAAGAGAAACAGCAGGTGCTTCTCACTAGGTGCCTTTGTGATGGCAGCAGACAGAGTTCACTGTATATTTTTGTTAAGAACCAAAATAGCACCTACTATTCTCATTCCTTCTCTTTAAAAGCTTTCATTGTTATACTATGATTCAAAAGTAGAATTACTCTCTTCACCCACACCAAAAACAGTATGATCATGACACTCTGCAAACTCAATAAATGTTTGAAACATCATGAACACCGAATATCCCCCATTTCAGAATGTTTTATGAGTAAGAAGCATTATGATATTGTCCACTAGGCAACCTTATAATTTTCATTTGGAATTCAGAAATATTGATGTCCTTCCAGAGATATATCCATTATTTTAATAACTAGTAGCCTCACGTGAAGGAAGAAACAATTTGGCATAAGTTCCCAGGAATACCACAATGTTTATGGCAGCTGACAAAACTGATTAGAGAACGTTTGCTCACCAGTATAATGGAACCTCTAATCTGTATTGGAGAGAAAGAAAAAAAGTTGAGACCATTTGGCCACATTCCTTGACAATATAATATAATTAGATATTAAAATTTCTTAAAGAAAAAAAGAACTCCCATAAGAGACTGAACTCTAATACAGAATTCTGAATAAATTTGTAGATATTGCCCCTCTTGGAGGTGGAGGTTAACTCTCCACCCCTGAGAGTGAGCTGTGCTTAGTGACTTGCTTGCAAAGACTAGGAGTATGAAAGGAGGGAAAAAGTAACTTTACAGTGAAAATCCTGGTAAGTACTACCTCGGCCAGATAACCAAGGTTAACACCTTCAGTAATAAATTATGTTGATGGTGCACCTGGGTGTCTCAGTTGGTTAAGCATCTGCCTTCGTCTCAGGTCATGATCTCAGGGTCCTGGGATTGAGCCCCACATCAGGCTCCCTGCCTCCTTCTCCCTCTTCCACTTCCCCTGATTGTGCTCCTTCTCCCAATCTCTGTCAGATAAATAAATAAACCTTTTTTTTTAAGTTCCCATAAATTACGTTGATAGTATAGTCTCTTGGTATGATATGAGAATAGCATTTCACCTCTATGATTTTCCTTCCACAACTGTATGTTAATCAAGAGAAAAAACTTCAAACAAATCCAGACTGAGAGGCATCCTATTAAAAACAACAACAACAACAATTTTGATCTCAAAATCATTAAGGTCATCAAAAAAAAAAAAGAATTCTAAGAAAATCTCATAGATCAGAGGACACTAAGACATGTAATGTGGCATTCTGGATGGGATCCTAGGACAGAAAAAGGATAGTATGGAAAAACTACTAAAATTTGAATAAAGTATGGATATTAGTTAGTAGTAATGTACTGATGTTGGTTCCTCAGTGGTGACAAAAGTACCATAGCAATGTAAGATACAAATAATAGGAAAAATTGAGTGAGAGGTATATGGAAAGTCTGTAATTTCTTTGTAACTTTCCTGTAAGGCTAAAACTACTGTAAAACTGAAAGTTTACTAAAGAAAATAATAAATTTGAAAGTACACCAAAAATCTGTCCTGCTAGAATTTTTTTAATACTGGGTAAAAAAGAACATTAAAACTGAATTTAGGGGTGCCTGGGTGGCTCAGTGGGTTAAAGCCTCTGCCTTCGGCTCAGGTCATGATCCCAGAGTCCTAGGATTGAGCCCCGCATCAAGACCCACATCAGGCTCCCTGCTCAGCGGGGGGCCTGCTTCCCCTTCTCTCTCAGCCTGCCCCTCTGCCTACTTGTAATCTCTATCAAATAAATAAATAAACTCTTTTAAAAAAATAAAAAAACAAAAACCTGAATTTAGGGGCACCTGGGTGGCTTAGTGGGTTAGGCCTCTGCCTTTGGCTCAGGTCATGATCTCAGGGTCCTGGGATTGAGCCCCGCATTGGGCTCTCTGCTCAGCAGGGAGCCTGCTTCCCCCTCTCTCCCTGCCTGCTTCTCTGGCTACTTGTGATCTCTATCTGTCAAATAAGTAAAATCTTTAAAAAAAACCTGAATTTAAAAACATAATAAAAGAACAGTATAAGCAATTTTATGCCAATAAATTTAAGAGTGATGAAAGGGATAAATTTCCTGAAAATGACAACTCACCATGACTGAAATAAGATGAAGTAGAAAATACGAATAGTCCTATTAAATAACTGAATTCATTATTAAAACATTATCCCAAACTATAGGCCCAATAATTTCATTGATATAGTCTGTCACACATTTAAGGAAAAATAACACAAATCTTATACTAACTCTATCATAAAATTAAAAAGTGAAAGCACTTCTCAAGTTATTGTATGAAGCCAACATAATATTCATAGCAAAACCTGATAAAAATATGATAAAAAGAAAAGCATCCCTCAAAAACATATATATAAATATAACTTTAAAAAAATATCAAACTGCTCTCAGCAAACATAAAAAAATAAATCATTAGTAAACAGGGTTAACAGGGCATGCAAAGTTGGTTTAACATTTGAAAACCTGTATATATACATAATTTACCATATCCACACTAAAAATCATAATTCATATGATATATGATAATCTCAAGAGATGTAGAATTAAGCACTTGACACAATATAATACCCACTCATCACTAAAACCCTCAGTCAACTAGGACAGAAAAGAACATCCTTCATCTGATATAGGGAACCTATGAAAAACCAATAACTGACATTATGCTTAATTGGAAAATGTTGAGCACCTTCTCATTAAATAAATAAAGAATAGTCGATTGAAATGTCAATTCTCACTGCCTCTATCCAAGTGCTGATCCTAGCTATTGCAATAATGTAAGTAAAAGAAATAAAAAGCATACTGATTAGAAAGGAAGAAGTAAAACTGTCTATATTTGCAGATTACATAATTGTTTATATAGAAAATTCTAAGGAATCTAAAAAATAGCTTCCTAACTAAAAAGTAAATTTGGAAAATCTTCAGGGCTCAAGGATAATATACAAAAATAATTTGCACTTTTATATACCTGGGACTCAATGATTTAAGAAATTATTTTTTAAATTCCATTTATAATAGCATCAAAAATAAATTAAGAATTAGGGTTAGATAATAATTAAAAATACTTTTAGCAAAAGAACATCAAAATCTGCAAGCTAAAATTTGCAAACCATTGCTGAGGTAACTTTTTTAAACACAGGAAAATGGTCAGATATAGATATATATATAGATATATATAGATATATATATATCTTATTAACTGGAAAATTCAATATGGGTAAGGTGTCACATTTCACCAAACTAGCTATAGGTATAAATCAAGTCCTGTTAAAATTTCAGTGGACTTTTCTTTTGCAATTAATAAGCCATTATAATTTATATAAAAATGAAATGACCGGGACACCTGGGTGGCTCAGTTGGTTAAGCAGCTGCCTTTGGCTCAGGTCATGATCCCAGCGTCCTGAGATCGAGTCCCACATCGGGCTCCTTGCTTGGCAGGGAGCCTGCTTCTCCCTCTGCCTCTGCCTGCCACTCTGTCTGCCTGTGCTTGCTCTCTCTCTCTCTCTAACAAATAAATAAATAAAATCTTAAAAAAAAAAATGAAATGACCTAGAATAACCACAGCAATTTTAAGATAAAGAAAACAAAGTTAAAGGACTTTGGCTACCTATTTTCAAAATCTACTACAAAGCTAAGGAAAAAAGCTAGGGTGGTCCTGGCATAACTTAACTTGGCTGATACTTAACAAAGGTGCCAAAGCAAGCTAATGGAGAATTGAAAATCTTTTCAACAAATGGTGATGAACAACTGACTATCTGGGAAAAAATAAACTATGACCCCCACCTAACACCAATCAAAAATTAATTCAAAGTACATTATAGAGAGACCCAAAATAAAAGCTAAAACCATGAAGCTTTTAGAGAAAACAGAGGAGAATATCTTCATGACTTTGAGTAAGGAAATGTTTCTTGTACAAGTCACAGAAAATAATAAGCACTACAATTTGATAAATTTCATCAAAATCTTAAACTTTTGTTCACCCAGAAATACTGTTTAGAAAATGAGTAGGCAGGGAAGAATTATTTGCAAAACATACCTGACAAAGAAGTGTTACCCAGATTATATCAAGAATACCTATAACACAATAATGAAAAGACAAATAACCCACTTAGAAACTGGGCAAAAGTTTTGAACAGAAACTTCACAAGGAAAATATACAAATGGCCAATTAACCCATGAAAAGACAATAGTACTAACTGAAAATAGCCCAGGTTCCCATCAATAGGAGACTGGATAAACAAATTGTGGCATAGTCATACAACAGAATAATATTCAACAATAAAAAATGAATAAATTACCAAAACATGGGAAAAAAATGGCTGAAGCTCAGAAACATTATGCTATGTGAAAAAAAACTTACACATAAGAACATATAATTCACTTGATTTGTATGAAATTCCAGAAAATGCAGAACTAAACTTTTTTTTTAAGATTTTATTTGTTTATTTGACAGACAGAGATCACAAGTAGGCAGAGAGGCAGGCAGAGAGAGAGGGGGAAGCAGGTTCCCTGCTGAGCAGAGAGCCCAATGCAGGGCTTGATCCCAGGACCCTGACTGAGATCATGACCTGAGCCGAAGGCATAGGCCTAACCCACTGAGCCACCCAGGCACTCCAAATGCTGAACTAATCTATGATGAAAAAAGCAAGTTACCTCTTGAGGAGTGGGGCAGAGACTGAGTTGAAGAGGACATAAGAGAATTTTCTGGGCTCATCATTATCTTGGTAGTGGTTTGGATTACACAAGGATGTGCATTTGTCAAAATTCTGCCAATATGCACTTAAGATCTGTGCCTTTCATTGTATGCAATTTTTAAAACCAACACAATAAGCTGTAAATGAAAATTGAACTCTGAAGATATGCATGATGATGCATGTGGGGGAAACAAACAGAAATCTATAATTTACTCTGAAATGTAACCCAAAAAATACAGTGGTTTAGTGCATAGACAGAGCAATGGGTAGATGAATAAGTATGTGGTAAGCAACAGAATAAAAGGGTAATGGTAGAATCTCGGTGGTAGGTATATGGATCTTCACTCAAATTATTTCAAAATTGCTGAATGTTCACAGGAAAATATCAAAAAAGTGAATTAAGGAAAATTTAGAATTAAACTATGCTATCATAAACTGTAGGAAAAGTGAAATTTATGGTCATAGTTTCTGATGATGATGTCATCAAAGAACTTCTCTACTGGAAAAAGTACTTGAGAAACTGGAGAACAGCTGTACAGTGGAAGTAAATTAATATAGCAGGTTATGTTCAAGGTCATACTTGTGTTGACATTTGAGGTTACATATGAAGCCCCACTTTTTAAATGGCTCTGGGTGTGTCCATGAAACTAAAAAGCTGGTGGAATAAAGGAAAAGATCATTAATAAAAAAGTTCAAAGAATGAGGAAGACAGATATTGAAGGCTGGCAACTGGATTTGCCAAGAATGATAATGAAGGAAAGTCACAATGAGGAAAACGTGATGTGGTAAGGGACTAGGGAGCAGGGTTTTTTCAAAAAGGAAAGATTTCTGGTCTAGAAGAAGGAGGAGAGCAAGAAGGATGGCTACTCTAGCATCTGCTTTTGAGACATAAGGAGCATATAGGAAGAAAAAAGTACATGCAGCCTTTTCAAGAGAGGTGAACCCATAGAAGACAATGATGTTTCAGTTAATATAAGAGAACATTATACAAAGGGAGGAGGGAAGGACCATTTACAGATCAATAATCCAAGTCCCATAGGACACAGTAGAGGCTCTGGAGTCCAGGAATAAGGGGTTGGCGATGTACGGGGCAGTACACAGAAGACAAAAATGGGGTGATGATGAATGTTCAAGAAGATTTTATCTTCTAGAGGTGACTGAGGTAAACAGGAATGTGTGGTGTAATGAGACTAATCCTACCTTTAGGAGAGAGTGATCAGGTCTAATGCTATGGACTGAAGTGCCTTAGGGAAAAAACTCAAACCTCATTGCTCTCTCGGGTAGTGTCTTGTGGTATAGCTGGAATAAAACTGAAGGAAGGAAAGGATAGCACTAATAAAAAAAAATTTTTTTTGAAAATAAAACAAATTTCAAAGATGTAAACATAAAACAGAAAAGCACACATTCTTGGAAAGACTAATTTAAAATAAACTTTTAGAAAGTTTTTTTTAAGATTTTATTTATTTATTTATTTGACAGAGATCACAAGTAGGCAGAGAGGCAGGCAGAGAGAGAGGGGGAAGCAGGCTCTCTGCTCAGGAGATGGGATTAAGCAGATGCAGGGCTTGATCCCAGGACCCTGAGATCATGACCTGAGTTGAAGGCAGAGGCTTAACCCACTGAGCCACCCAGGTGCCCCTAGAAAGTTTTAGCAAAAAAAAAAAAGAAGAAGAAGAAGAAAATTTCAAATAACTCCAGTACTAATCATGAAACAGGGAACATAAGTAGAACACAAAGATATTTTTGGTTTTTATTTTGGAAATTTTCAAATATGTACAGAAGTAGAAAAAATAGAATAATGAATCTGAATGTACCCACCAACCAGCTTCAGTAATTACTAACTCATGGCTAATTTTGTTTCATCTCTTTCCTCCAACTGCCCCCCCCAAAGCCTGGATGATTTTGAAGCAAATCTCAGACATTAAATTATTTCATCTGTAAATATTCAGTATGTATCACTAAAAGGAAGCAACTATTTTTAAAGACAGCTACTACATCATCATCATACTCTCAGTATTCGTATTTCAGTTTTCATACTTCCCAGTCATCTAATAATTTTTTAGCTTATTTGTTTGATTCCAAATAAGATCCATACATTGCTATTGATTGAAATGTCTTTCTGTTTCTTTTAATTCATACTTTCCCTTCTCTCTTTATCTCTCCCTTTTTCCCTATAACTCTATGTTGAAAGGGTGTCTTTTGTCCACACTCTGGATTTTGTTGATTACATCCTGCAGCATCATTTACAAGTAGTCTCCATCAGCTAAAAATTGGCAGTCAGATCCACAGTTTCATAAGATTCCGGTTCCATTGTTTGATAAGACAACTTAGTTCATAGGTGACATCATGTACTTCCATCAAGACCTGATTTTCTGTTTTTGTAATATAACAGCCATTGATAATCATTACCTACATCAATTAATTCATTAAGGATAAAAATGGTGTTATTCTAGCATCAAAAAAATTGTCAGAGAATATTCTGAGCATCCTCATGACAAATCAACAACTATAAAAAAACAAATGGTATTCTGGAACATATATTATGGAAATTATGTCTTGAATCAGTAAGATATTTTAATAAACTAATTACAAGAAATTAAAAAGGTAATTAATGAAATACCCATATTTTAAGGACACATTTTCCCAAACCTTCAAGGAATAGATAATTCCTTTGTTATAAACAGTTCCAGAACACAGAAAAAAATTAAAAATTTCATAGTTCATTTCATGAAGCAATAATCATTTTGATATGAAACTCAATAAAAGAGTAATAAAAAGAAAATTATAAACCAGTTTCACTGTGAGGATAAAAAAATCATTAGCAAAACGAATCCAGCAATATATTAAAATAACTTAAAATAATAACCAATTGGGATGGATCCAGAAATGCAGAGGTGGTTGAACATCAGAAAATTATTTATATTAAAAAACAGATGAATGTTCTGTCTCACTTCAATTATTTAACATTGTTCTGGATATTTTAGTTAGTGCAAATAAAATGTGAAGTTGATTAATATTTGAAGATGATATGGTATAACCATATACTAGAAAAAATGTTTTAAAAAGCAATATTTCAACTGAGCAACTGTCACCCAATAAAGAAAATGCAAATAAGTAGGCTGGAATAAACTTAATATACAAAAATCAATGCCTTTCACATTTGCAAATAATAACCACGTACAATAATGGGATAAATACTGTAAAATCAATAGCAATAAAAACAGAATAAAAATAAACATAAATTCACAAGATATAAAGAAAAGGTTTAAATGCTCTTTAGGGACGTAAAAAGATGAATGAATAAAAACATACCATGTTCTGAGATAGGGGGATTAAACATCATAGAAATGTCATTTCTCCTTAAATTAATCTATAACTGCAGGGCAATCTTAACTCCAAAATTTATATGTAACAATAGAAAAGCAAGAGTAGCCAGGAAAAAAAATCTGAGAAAAAAAATCAGAGTATTAAAAAGGCCTGGCCCTAAGAGGCTTTAAAATAATATAAAGTCACTAATTGAATTTAAATGGAAAATAAACAATAAACAATATAAATCCACAATAACTAAACAGATGGTAGCAGCACATGAAGAGGTAATCAACACATTAGAAGAGAAAGTACCAAAATGGAACCAAATGCATGCGAAAATTTGGTATATGTTAAAGAGCATCTTAAGTCAGCAAGAGAAGATGATTTATGCAATGACAACTAGATAGCCATTTGAAACACTGGATCCATCTTATCCCTAAATAAATTCCAAAAAGAAGATGAAGGATTTATGAAATATAAAAGTGTTAGAAGAAACCATCTGCAAATCCTTTCAAAACCTCAAACAGTGACACATCTAAAAGAAAAGCTTGATAAAAAACAAACTAAGCAAAGATGTTTACAACTAATATTATAATGTTTCAAATATGTGAAATAGGGGGAAAGCCCAGCCATAGCACAGGAGTTCCTGTTCCTGAAAACCTTTGTCAAAACAATGTGCTAGGAAAAAAAAAAAAAAACAATGTGCTAGGGGCACCTGGGTGCTCAGTGGGTTGAAGCCTCTGCCTTCCGCTCAGGTCATGATCCTGGGGTCCGGGGATCTATCCCCGCATGGGGCTCTCTGCTCAGCGGGGAGCCTGCTTCCCCCTCTCTCTGTCTGCCTCTCTGCCTGCTTGTGATCTCTGTCTGTCAAATAAATAAGTAAAATCCTTAAAAAAAAAATAACAATGTGCTAATTACCTTTGCCACATTGATAGATGAAAAATAATATTTCCACATAATTTAAGTTCATGCTATGCCTTTTTAATTTAAACTCTCTGTATTCACTTTAAGAAAAAAAAAGACTGGGCGCCTGGGTGGCTCAGTGGGTTGAAGCCTCTGCCTTCGGCTCAGGTCATGATCCCAGAGTCCTGGGATCGAGCCCCACATCGGGCTCTCTGCTCAGCAGGGAGCCTGCTTCCTCCTCTCTCTCTTTCTCTGCCTGCCTCTCTGCCTACTTGTGATTTCTGTCTGTCAAATAAATAAATAAAAATCTTTTAAAAAAAATAAAAGACTACTTTTCATATTTTCTATTGCAGGTGGATACAAAGCTTTGATTACATTGGAAGTATCCCCAAAACTGAGGTCAAACTGAGCTGGGGTCCAAACTGCTCTGCCCCTTCTCAATGTATGAAATTACTTAATGTTATCAACCATGAGCTTCTCCATCTGTGCAAAAGTGCTAGTAGGTATCTACTTCATAGGATTCTTGTTAGAAAATGAGACAACACTGTGACAGGTAGGGATTTGAAAGGTAGGGATTTGACAGGTAGACCCTTTTTTACTCCCTCCCTTCCTTGCCCTCACACTTAGGGTAGCTGCATTTCTTCAAAGGGCAAGATGATCTGGACTGGAAGCACTTTACAAACACCTTAGACTCCCACAGTGTTCTAAAGGGGAAAGGAACAGAGAAAATAACTAAAAGAACCCATTCATTTTACAAATGGTAAAACTGAGGCCCTTAGGGATGTTTCCAGAGGAATCCCACAAAGATGTAGGTGAAGGATGACAATTTCCTTCCATGTCCCAGAAACTGTCAAAACTACAGTCACTGCAGAAACCTCAAACTCCGGGGCGCCTGGGTGGCTCAGTTGGTTAAGCGACTGCCTTCGGCTCAGGTCATGATCCTGGAGTCCCAGGAACGAGTCCCACATTGGGCTCCCTGCTTGGCAGGGAGTCTGCTTCTCCCGCTGACCTCTCTCCTCTCATGTTCGCTCTCTCTCTCTCTCTCTCCCTCTCTCTCTCTCTCGCAAGTAAATAAATGAAATCGTTAAAAAGAAAAGAAACTCCAAACTTCAACAGGGCTTTTGGCTGGTTTTTCTATGTCCCATGAAATTCTGACAATCCAGTCTCCTCCACAAACTATCCAAGGTAGGAATCCAGGAGTGAAAAAAAACATATACTTTTTTCTTTTTCTTTTTCCTTTTCTCTTTCTTGTTCTTTTTTCTAGGCTGTGTCCTTTCTAGAACTACATAAACAAGTTTGGAAGAGTTAAGGCTGAGAATGCCTCTTGGACACAGCACAAGGGCTCCACCTTCAGCTCTCAGACTGAAGAGAACTTTTCCAAAACTGCTGCTGTCTGAGTCCTCAGAAAGCACATCTGAAATAAAATCTCTTTTCACAAAATTTAAACCACACAACCCTTCACTTTTAAATATTTTAGACGAGCATATTTACCCACTGTACATAGGTGAAATGAAAAGTCTCAAGGTGAGTTATACTGATATTAAACAGACAAGATAAAAAATGTATTACATTTTCTTTAAATTCTTTAGGATGCATATCTTGGTGTCATATTCTTTACAGTTACAGCAGAGAAGGATAAGCTCGTTCATTCTAATTCTCCCATGGTTTCACTCCATTAGATTTATAACATTATAATAAAGGAAAAGGTTAATTCCTGACCAGCAGGACTATTCACAAATTCCCAGCAATTTTTGAATATCCCACTAGATATATGCCAATTTTTTGGAGGGAAATTCATCCAGGCAAAGGGAGGTAAAATTCAATTCTATGAAAGGACATTAGTTGGGCCTTCAAGACTGATGTCAACCTATGGGTAGTGGTAAGGAATAGTAGTTTATAAAAGCAAAAATAAAAACCAAAAGACCAAAAGATAATTCTATAGGATAAGACTCCCAAATCTAAATTGAATTCTAAAGCAGTTTATATAATTACATACAGAGAGGACTAAACTTTCTTCCATCACATATTTTATGGTGGTCTATTAAAGAAAAGTAACAAAGTGCCCAATTCTTTGCAAATTGTGGATATAGGAGGGAATTGTCATTTTTCTACATTAAAAGATATCAGGAGATGTTGATGATAACCAAATATGTACACAGACCTGAATCTTTCAAAATCTGATTATAAGAGTAAATTTGGTGCTGATTTTCTCTTTGTTATTTTCTTCTTGGATCAACCAAATTCTCAGATTTCTGAGTCTCAGTGAAAGGAAGTCATAGACATTTGGTGTAACTGAACAGAGTCTAGGTAAGGAAAGCCAGGAAATAAAATGTATTTGTTATACCCTAGAGTATTTGTTATACCCATGTTATATACCTACTCCATGCCTTCTAATGATGCCTTGAATTCTTATCATTTTGCCTTTAGACTATTTATAAGCCTGAAAGCAGAAGTTGCCACAAGGAAATGTGAGTTTGGTGTGTCCCAAGGACCCTGAACTGTGATTATCCCACCACTACCCACCAGACCAAGGACTGAAACCAAGTCCAGACTTATGTTGTTGTTTGTTTTGTTTTGTTTTTCAAAATCCAAAGTGTCCAAGTCCTTGCCCACCTAAAATTTGTTTCGTAAGAGTCAATAGTTGAAATTTGCAGAACAATTGCTATGTGTTTACCTTCCTGATAAATATCCTTAAAATGTCTTCTAATCATTGTAATGATCCAACGACTCAGTTTTCTTATCACCCTCTCTTCTACTGTTGAGGAAAAACCACACGTTAAAGAAATTAAATAAACCCAGAGTGATGTAGGTGGACCAGAATTCCAAACTCTGAATCCCTCAGCTCTCTATTACATATTATCCCCAAAAGCCCTCACAATAGTCTTGTATGTGGATGAATATCCATTCAATAAATATTTTTCAAGAAATCTCTATTTAACAGGCATTATGCCTGATGGAAATGAACAATGATAAGGGACTTGCCTAAGCTCTCAGAGCCATTTCCAAGTGCTAAAACTAGAATTCATGCTCTGCAATCAGACACATGCACATGCACATTCACATCCGACATCACTGCCCACTAGCTGTGTATCCTAGCTCAAGTTATCCATCATTTCTACACCTCAGTTTTCTCTATCAGTGAACTGGGAATAATAATAGTTCGCCAAACTGCTATGAGTATTAGAATTACTATATAAAAAGAATCTAGTACCATGTATACATGCAGGTAGTATTAGTTTTCATTACAGGGAAACTAGGATCTTTTAGACTTTTTTTTCTACCGTGAAAAATTGCCTCAGGTCATCCCAACATTTAGTGGCCTTATTTTTTTCTGCCTCCTCCAAACATGAGAAACTTTCAGAAGAATGTACTAGAACCATAGTTTTTCTCAAGTATCCAATGGAAATACTTTGTAAGTAGAAAGACTACAATAAATACCCATGTTTCCTTGCTCTAGCCACTCTCCTCCTCTTCTTTTCTCTCTTTCTGTCTCTCTCAATCACACACATATACACACACACAGTGTCCCAATTGAAAGTAGAACCATTAATAAGATTTAAGTGTTTCACTCAATGAAAATAAAACAATAAATACAAACTCTATACAAAGATGCTTGATTAAAGTGTTCCTATCATTCTGATGATAGAACCATATCTCACAATGACAAATAATTATCCTTTGGCTAATTATTTCAATTGAAAAAATTGTAAATTATAATGCCTTCTTTTAAAGCCCTTTCCTGGGGGCACCTGGGTGGCTCAGTGGGTTAAAGCCTCTGCCTTAGCTCAAGTCGTGGGTCCCAGAGTCCTGGGATGGAGCTCCGCATCAGGCTCTCTGCTCAGCAGGGAACCTGCTTCCTCCTCTCTCTCTCTGCCTGCCTCTCTGCCTACTTGTAATCTCTGTATGTCAAATAAATAAATAAAATCTTTAAAATAAATAAATAAAGCCCTTTTCTGTAGGGCTTTATGTCAGATTTGGAAGGAAGCTACACCTACATGGCCCTTTTACAAAATAAGAAAAAAGCCCAGGAGTTATCAGTATGATTTTCATTACTGAGACAATATCAAAGAAAGGCTATTCTCTTCCTGAAATCCCTCACCAAGACCATCCTTTAGCAGAAAACTTCTGGATTACATCAAAAAGGGAATTCTTCCCCACATGTAGTTCACCCAAATTTAGAGTCACAGAGATTGTCTAGCTACCATGGGACCTAGATACTACAGAATCTGCCCAGCTTTTGTTCCCTCTTCTCTGAGAATTAATTCCCACCAAATACTGGAGAGGACCTTTCAGCCATGTTTGTAACAAATGACTCTTCCCTAATAGAGTATGTATTCCTGGACCAAAGTTGGAAATCAGACTAGACTTGAGTCTCAATCATGCTGATTATCTCTGGAGTTAAAACTAGAAGCTAGAGAAGCCATCTTTGATCATGTGCATATCAACTCAGAGGAAGTAGTTTATGGTACTAAAGAAAAAGAAAATAGAAAATTTAAGAAGAGGGGTGCCTGTTTTGTTTTGCTTCTCCCTCTGCCTCTGCCTGCCACTCTGTCTGCCTGTGCTTGCTCTCTCTCTCTCTCTCTAACAAATAAATAAATAAAATCTTTTAAAAAATAAAAAAAATTTTTAAAAAATGCTAGAATGGAGGTATGAGAAACCCAAATACCATATTTCACAAAATCTAAGATCCATCATTTGTATGACATATCAAACATTACAAATTAAATATGACATATTGTTAAGATGCCAATGATGGTAAGAGACGTTCATATTTCAGATATATTAAAATGTGAAATAAAATGCTCACTTGAGAAGCAGTGAAAATAATAATATATGGGATTGACTGAATTTGGAACAGGGTAAGTTGAAATATATTAATTTTGATCACTGTTTGGGAAGAACTTGGTGTAAGGTTTCAAGTAGGAAGATGAATATCGTGATATTCCTGCTTTAAAACCCACCCTACACATGTTGCTACCAGTCAAGAATCTTAGCCATGCTGAGAGTGCTTCAAAGATGGCTATAAAGGGCACTTTTAAATCCTCTCTTGATTTTCACATCCTCTATTTGAGTGATGTCGAAGTCTTAACACTGCTGGGAACTGAAATAGAGGAAAGTGGGGTAGGAAGAGAGAGAAAAAGTGGAAACCCTGTGTCTCACCTTCATGCATTATTCTTTAATCAATAATTTCTAGTAAGTCCCCTCTCTGGATCAGGCACCATTTCATTACTGACCTATAGCACAGAACAAGAAAAACAAAGTCTGTCATACAACAAATATTGTAGTGGAAGAACCAGATAAACAAGAAAATAAAATCATAGTTTCTTTAGGATAAATACCTAGTAGCGCAGTTGCTGGGTCATAGGGTAGTTCTATTTTTTTTTTTTTAAGATTTTATTTATTTGACAGACAGAGATCACAAGGAGGCAGAGAGGCAGGCAGAGAGAGGAGGAAGCAGGCTTCCCGCTGAGCAGAGAGCCCGATGCGGGGCTCGATCCCAGGACCCTGGGATCATGACCTGAGCCGAAGGCAGAGGCTTTAACCCACTGAGCCACCCAGGTGCCCTGGGTAGTTCTATTTTTAACGTCTTAATGAACCTCTATACTGTTTTCCAGAGTGGCTGCACCAGCTTGCATTCCCACCAATAGGTTCATATATACAATGGAATATTACTCAGCCATCAGAAATGATGAGTACCCACCATTTGCATCGACATGGATAGAACTAGAGGGGATTACGCTAAGTGAAATAAGTGAAGCAGAGAAAGACAATTATCATACGGTTTCACTCATATGTAGAACATAAGAAATAGCGTGGAGGACCTCAGGGGAAGGGAGGGAAAACTGAATGGGAAGAAATCAGAGAGGTAGACAAACTGTGAGAGACCCTGGACTTCAGGAAACAAACTGAGGATTTCAGGGGGTGGGTAGAGGGATGAGGTAGCCAGATGATTTAAGGAGGGCATGTGTTTTGATGAGCACTGGGTGTTACATGCAATTAATGAGTCATTGAACACTACATCAAAAACTAATGATGTACTATATCTTGGCTAACTGAACTTAATAAAAAAACCTTAAGTGTGGGGCATCTGGGTGGCTCAGTGGGTTAAAACCTCTGCCTTTGGCTCAGGTCATGATCCCAGGGTCCTGGGATAGGGCCCCAAATCAGGCTCTCTGCTCAGCAGGGAGCCTGCTTCTGTCTCTCTCTCTCTCTCTCTCTGCCTACTTGTGATCTCTGTCAAATAAATAAATAAATAAATATATTTTTTAAAAAATCTTAAAGTGTCATAGAAAAATATCAAGTAGTAGAAGTACTCAAGAAGAATAAAGCAGGGGTGGGACGCCTGGGTGGCTCAGTTGGTTAAGCAGCTGCCTTCGGCTCAGGTCATGATCCCAGCATCCTGGGATAGAGTCCCACATCGGGTTCCTTGCTCAGCAGGGAGCCTGCTTCTCCCTCTGCCTCTGCCTGCCACTCTCTCTGCCTGTGCTCGCTCTCTCTGTCAAATAAATAAATAAAATCTTAAAAAAAAAAAAAAAAAAAGAATAAGGCAGGGGTGCCCAGGTGGCTCAGTGGGTTAAAGCCTCTGCCTTTGGCTCAGGTCATGATCCCAGGGTCCTGGAATTGAGCCCTGTATTGGGCTCTCTGCTCAGCAGGGAGCCTGCTTCCTCCTCTTTCTTTCTCTCTCTCTCTCTC
>RCUC01131712.1:0-25610 GCA_003697995.1 Taxidea taxus jeffersonii | reverse complement strand
TTCTCTGGGCCTCCTGGATTTTGATGCTTGTTCCCCTTGCTATATTAGGGAAATTCTCTACAATAATCCTCTCCAGTATACCTTCTGCTCCTATTTCTCTTTCTTCTTCTTCTGGAATCCCAATTATTCTAATGTTGTTTCGTCTTATGGTATCACTTATCTCTCGAATTCTCCCCTCGTGGTCCAGTAGTTGATTGTCTCTCTTTTGGTCTGCTTCATTATTCCCTGCCATTTGGTCTTTTATATCACTAATTCTGTCTTCTGCCTCATTTATCCTAGCAGTAAGAGCCTCCATTTTTGATTGCACCTCATTAATAGCTTTTTTTATTTCAACTTGATTAGACTTTATTTCTTTTATTTCTCCAGAAAGGGTTTTTATATCTCCTGACAGGGTTTCTCTAATATCTTCCATGCCTTTTTTGAGCCCGGCTAGAACCTTGAGAATCGTCATCCTGAATTCCAGATCTGACATGTTAACAATGTCTGTATTGATTAGGTCCCTAGCCTTCGGTCCTGTCTCCTGCTCTTTTTTTTGTGGTGAGTTTTTCCGCCTTGTCATTTTGTCCAGATAAGAATCCGCTGTTCTCCTTGTTAAGTGAACTTGGTCTTGGCTGGATTTCTTTGATCTTCTGGGGGAGGGGCCTGTTGTAGTGATTCTCAGGTGTCTTTGCCCCAGGCGGAGTTGCACCGCCCTTACCAGGGGCCGGGCTAAGTAATCCTCTCAGATTCACTTTTGGGAGCTTTTGTTCCCTGAACGCTTTCCGCTTTCCGTAGAGTTCCGGAGGACGGGAATGACAATGGCGGCCTCCCAATCTCCGGTTCAGAGGAGCCGAGAGCTAGGGGCCCCAGTCTTCAGTGCGCCTTCAGAGAAAAGCGTTTAATCCCTCCAGTCTCCCTAGCCCACGTTTGCGCTGGAGAGTGCGCGCGCGCGTCCGCCCGCAGACACCGCACGCCCGCTGACACCGCAGGCCCGCAGACCCCGTGGGCCGCCGCAGGCCCGCCAACACTGCGCGCACCCGCAGACCGCGCGCGCCTGCAGACCGCGCTCAGAGAAGATCTTGCGTCATCAGTCCCGTCTCACTGGCTTCTGGGAGCGCTCCGAGCTCACCCAGCCTGTGACCAAGCGTCTCTGTCTCTGGCAGAGTCCCACCTGGAGTCTCCGGACCCCGTAGATCCCTGAGCTCTCCCGGGTCGGAGTCTCCCCGGATCTTGTGGGGACCCCTCGCACAGAGCACCGGCCCGTGTCACAGACCACTAGGAAATCTCGGCTCTGTCTCCGCAGCCGACTTCCCCGCTCTAATACCTGTGAGCTCTGCGACACTCAGACACCCCCGATCCTTCTGTGACCCTGTGGGACCTGAGTCCACGTTGTCCCCGTGAGGTCTTCACCCCAGGTTAGCCCCTGGAGCGATGTCCCTCCGTGGAGCAGACTTTTAAAAGTTCTGATTTTGTGCTCCGCCGCTTGCCGGGATCTGGCCCCTCCCCCTGGGGTCTATATTCCCGACGCGTTGGATTCACTTCTCCGCTGGTCCTACCTTTCAGAAAGTGGTCGATTTTCTGTTCTTAGAATTGTTGTTTTTCTTCTCTTCGATCTCCTGTTGGATTTGTAGGTGTTCGGAATGGTTTGATAGGCTATCTAGCTGATCTCCTGCTGGCTGATGTCGTCTCAGCCTCCTACTTCTCCGCCATCTTGACTCCTCTTGCTTTGCCCATATTTTATCACAGCATTTACCATGTATTTGTCTTTCCATCTAGATTATAAATCTATTGAGTACTTGATATGTTAAGCTTCAATAAATGTTTGCCTTTATACTCTCCACCTGACCAGGTTGATTAATTCTTTCAGATTTAAGAACTATCTTCTTTATAACATTTCATCCCAAATCTCTCCTTGGCAATTTGATACATTCATGAATTTCTCATAGAAATTTTGAGCTCAAAATGTAAAGAATGCCATTAAACAGAAGTTTATTCCCCACCAACCTGCCCTTTGTGACACTCACCCTCAAGTTTTCTCTTGTCTCAGCAAGCGACACCACATCTACTCACTTATTCAAACTGTAAATGGAGAAATCACCTGTGGTTCTTTCCTTTTCCTGACTCAGACATTCAATTCGCTATCAAGGCTATGTCCCAGAGTGTCTCAAATTCTTTTACTTTGCCTCATTATTTTAGTCTGAGTCACCATCACCTCTCCTCTGGATAGAAGAAGCTCCTGAATGGTCTTGTCTGTATTCTTATTCCAACCAACCCATCCTCCCATTCTCTACACAGTATTCTTTTTTTCCCCTTTTTTGTCTTCATACCCATATCTACTTCTCATCTTCCTTTGTTAGTTTTAAGCAAATCTCAGACACCTTAATTTTCATCCATTACCATTACAGATCTATGTTCATATGTGTGTATAGTATAATATATATATGCACACATATTCCTTTTGGGTAAACGTAGCCACAATAGTTTTATTTACTTACAAATGTAAAATTAGTTAAAAATACCATCAATTCCTTTTGAGCCATTTTGAAATTTTCAATTACATTATAAATTTCATAGTTTTAACAGTTTTTAAAATATCAGAATCCCGATAAGATCTATGCATTGTGATTCTTTGATATATCTCATAAATCTATTTTAATCTCTAGGTCCACCAATCCTCTTTTTTCCCCCTGTGATTTATTTGGTAAAGAAATCAAGTTGTTTCTCATGACTGTCTCACAATCTGGATTTTTCTTATTGTATCTTTATGATATATTTAAACCTGTCCCTTTGTCTTTAGTATTTCTTACAGACTGGTAGATAGATCTAGAGGCTTGACTAAATTGAGGTTTGAGTTTTTAGAAATGACAACTTCATAGTGGCATTGTGTGTTTCTACTAGAGGACTTGTGATGTTTAGTTGTCCCTCTTTTTGTCATATTAGCAGATATTAATTCAATACTCAGATTACTTACTTCATTAGGAGTTATGACAATGGTATTCAAATTTGTTATTTATTTTTCATTAATTAGATGGGTTACATTTATAAAGAGATATATTCTCTAATTTTTGGAGAGCAGTGCTACCAGAATGAAAAGAATCTTCTGGCTTTGGTAATAACTCTCCCTCTGAAGACAACTAAAAAATCTGGACAGAAAAAAAAATAGCCTTAACTATTAAGTGCTTAAAATAGCACTTAACAATGAAGAAAAACAATAATGATAATTATGAGGTTGTGATTAATTTGAGAAAGACAGTTCAGAGAGATGAACCTCAGCTGCTTCTGCCCTAGAGGTGTTCAATGCTTGGGACAGAGCCACATTTTTGGCAATTTAGTGTGGGAAGTAAACAAGAGTTAGAATCAGGAGGTTGAGACCCTGAAGAGTTGCATTGTTCAAAAATGTTTTTGCCCTGGTGGTATTTGACCATTCCAGGGAAAAAGATGAAAGACAGTGAAAAGGATTAGAGTCCAGCACCCTCCAAGGAGGAAAACACTTGAAATATTCCCTAATCAGACCTGAGAACTCAACAAGATGTGCATTGGGAATGGGGATATGACTTTACTTTGGGAGGACATCTTGGTGACTCAGAAAACCTTGGTTCCCGAGGAAGAAATTGACAACCTGAATAGACCGATATCTAGTAATAAGATTGAAGTAGTGATCAAAAACCTCCCAAAAAACAAGAGCCCAGGACCTGATGGATTCCCTATGGAATTCTACCAAACTTTCAAAGAAAAAACAATACCTATTCTCCTGAAGCTGTTTCAAAAAATTGAAACAGAAGGAACACTTCCAGACTCTTTTTTTAAATTTTTATTTTTATTTAAACATATAATGTAACCCCACCACCCTCTCTTCCAGACTCTTTTTATGAAGCCAGCATTATCCTGACCCCCAAACCAGGCAAAGACCCCACCAAAAAGGAGAATTTCAGACCAATATCCCTGACAAATATGGATGCTAAGATTCTCAACAAAATCCTAGCAAATAGGATCCAACAGCACATTAAAAAAATTATCCACCCTGACCAGGTGGGATTCATCCCTGGCTTACAAGGATGGTTCAACATTTGCAAATCAATAAATGTGATAGAACAACTCAATAAGAGAAGAGAGAAGAACCACATGGTCCTCTCAATTGATGCAGAAAAAGCATTTGACAAAATCCAGCATCTGTTCCTGATTAAAATGCTTCAAAGTATAGGGATAGAGGAAACATTCCTGAGCTTCATAAAATCTATCTATGAAAAACCCACAGCAAATATCATCCTCAATGGGAAAAAGCTCACAGCCTTCCCACTGAGATCAGGAATATGACAAGGATGCCCACTCTCACCACTCTTGTTCAACATAGTATTAGAATTCCTAGCAACAGCAATCAGACAACAAAGAGAAAGAGAAATAAAAGGTATCCAAATTGGCAATGAAGAAGTCAAACTCTCTCTTTGCAGATGACATGATACTTTATATGGGTGGACCCCAAACTACTAGAACTCATATAGCAATTCAGTAATGTGGCAGGTTACAAAGTCAATGTACAGAAATCAGTTGCTTTCTTATACACTAACAATGAAAACATAGAAGGGAAATTAGAGAATCGATTCCATTTACTATAGCACCAAGAACCATAAGATACCTGGGAATAAACCTAACCAAAGAAGTAAAGGATCTGTACTTGAGGAACTACAGAACACTCATGAAAGAAATCAAAGAAGACACAAAAAGATGGAAGACCATTCCATGCTCTTGGATCAGAAGAATAAACATTGTTAAAATGTCTGTACTGCTTAGAGCAATCTATACTTTTAATGCCATTTCGATCAAAATTCCACTGGTATTTTTCAAAGAACTGGAGCAAATAATCCTAAAATTTGTATGGAATCAGAAGAGACCCCGAACTGCTAAGGAAATGCTGAAAAAGAAAAAACTGGCGGCATCACGTTGCCTGATTTCAAGCTTTACTACAAAGCTGTGATCACCAAGACAGCATGGTACTGGCATAAAAACAGACACATAGACCAGTGGAACAGAGTAGAGAGCCCAGATATAGACCCTCAACTCTATGGTCAAATAATCTTTGACAAAACAGGAAAAAATATACAGTGGAAAAAGGACAGTCTTTTCAATAAATTGTGCTGGGAATATTGGACAGCTATATGTAGAAGAATGAAACTCAACCATTCTCTTACACCTTACACAAAGAGATACTCGAAATGGATAAAAGACGTCAATATGAGACAGGAATCCCTCAGAATCCTAGAGGAGAACATAGGTCGTAACCTCTTCGATATCAACCACAGCAACTTCTTTCAAGATATGTCTCCAAAGGCAAAGGAAACAAAACAAAAATGAACTTTTGGGACCTCATCAAGATCAAAAGCTTCTGTACAGCAAAGGAAACAGTCAACAAAACAAAGAGGCAACCTACGGAATGGGAGAAGATATTTGCAAATGACATTACAGACAAAAGGCTGATATCCAGAATCTATAAAGAACTTCTCAAACTCAACACACACAAAACAGATAATCATATCAAAAAATGGGCAGAAGACATGAACAGACACTTCTCCAAGGAAAACATACAAATGGCTATCAGACACATGAAAAAGTGTTCATCATCACTGGCCATCAGGAAGATTCAAATCAAAATCACATTGAGATACCACCTTACACCAGTTAGAATGGCCAAAATTAGCAAGACAGGAAGCAATGTGTGTTGAAGAGGATGTGGAGAGAGGGGAACCCTCTTACACTGTTGGTGGGAATGCAAGTTGGTGCAACCACTTTGGAAAACAGTGTGGAGATTCCTTAAGAAATTAAAAATAGAACTTCCTTATGACCCTGCAATAGCATTACTGGGTATTTACCCCATAGATACAGGTGTAGTGAAAAGAAGGGCCATCTGTACCCCAATGTTCATAGCAGCAATGGCCATGGTCGCCAAAGTGTGGAAAGAACCAAGATGCCCTTCAACGGACAAATGGATAAGGAAGATGTGGTCCATATACACTATGGAGTATTGTGCCTCCATCAGAAAGATGAATACCCAACGTTTGTATCAACATGGATGGGACTGGAAGAGATTATGCTGAGTGAAATAAGTCAAGCAGAGAGAGTCAATTATCATATGGTTTCACTTATTTGTGGAGCATAACAAATAACATAGAGGACATGGGGAGATGGACAGGAGAAAGGAGTTGAGGGAAATTGGAAAGGGAGTTGAACCATGAGAGACTATGGACTCTGAAAAACATTCTGAGGGTTTTGAAGGGGCGGGGGGTGGGAGGTTGGGGGAGCCAGGTGGTGGGTTTTATGGAGGGCATGTATTGCATGGATCACTGGATGTGGTGCATAAACAATGAATTCTGTTATACTGAAAAGAAATTAAATAAATAAAAAAATTAAAAAAAAAAAAAGAAAACCTTGGTTCCCAATAGGTAGAGTCCTCAGGTAATTGGTATAAGGAGAAAAAAAAATACCTCTCTGAAGGAGATAAGACCATCTAAGGTCATCTAAGGTCTCAATTTATTTCTGTAGGTAATTGGGGGGGAAAAGGTTTGAAAACTATCAGAAACAATGAGACATACCAATCAAAAAAACAATGTAAGCCAGAACCACCAAAAAGCACAGACCACAGAGACATCAGTTTCATAATTATTGGACATGGACTACAGAACTACTATGTTTACTAAATTCATGGAGATAAATTTGAAGTGTAAACATTCCAGCAGGGAGCTACTATACTATACTATACTATACTATACTATACTATACTATACTATACTATACAGTGGGAAACTCAATGTTTTCCTCCCAACATCTAGAACAAGAAAAGGATACTTGCTCTTGTCACTTCTATTTATTATTGTACTGGAGGTTCTAGCAAGGTCAATTAGGATAAATGAAAAATTAAGTAGGTAAGTAAATAGCATCTGGATTGGAAATGAAGAAGTTAAAACTATCTGTATTCAGAGATGAAGTGATCTTGTGTATAGAAAATTCTAAGGAACCCACTAAAAAACTATTAGGACTAAACAAATTAAGCAAGGTTGCAGGATATAAGATCAATACATAAAAATCAATTGCATCGATGCACTAACAATGAGCATTCTGAAAATAAAATTGAGAAGACAACTTAATTTACAATGGCATCAAAAAAGTAAAATAGACACAAATTTAACAAAAGAGGTGCAAAATTCATACACTGAAAACTACAAAACATTGGCTAAAGAAATGAAAGAAAATTTAAATGAATGGAAAAATATTTCATGTTCATGGGTTGAAATACTTAGTGTTAAGATATCAATCTTCTTTAAATTTATCTACAAATTTAACACAATCCCTGTCCAAATCCTAGCTGACTTTTTTCCAGAAATGGACAAGTTGATCTTGAAATTCATATGGGAATGATTAAGAGTACACATATCTTGATGAGCACTGAATAATATATGGACTTGTTGAGCTACTACATTGTACACTTGAAACAAATATAACACTGTATGCTAACTATACTGGAATTTAAAAAAACATGAAAAAACGACTCATATGACAATGCAAGGGACTCAAAATAGCCAAAACAATCTTGAAAAAGAACAAATTTGTAGGACTCCTACTTTGATTGACAACATTACTAAAGCTGAGTAATGAGGATGGACATATAGATCAATGGAATAGAATTGCAAATACAGAAACAATACCCTACATTATGGTAAATTGATTTTTGACAAAAGTGTCAAAATAATTCAATGGTAAGAGGATAATCTTTTTGAAACATGTTATTGGGACATTGGAAATCCATATGCAAAGGAATGATTTTTTTTAAAGATTTATTTATTTATTTATTTATTTGTCAGAGAGAGAGAGCAGGAGCGAGCACAGGCAGACAGAGTGGCAGGCAGAGGCAGAGGGAGAAGCAGGCTCCCTGCTGAGCAAGGAGCCCAATGTGGGACTCGATCCCAGGACGCTGGGATCATGACCTGAGCGGAAGGCAGCCGCTTAACCAACTGAGCCACCCAGGCATCCCCAAAGGAATGAATTTATACTCTTACCTCACACCATACATAAAAGTTAACTCAAAATGGATCATAAAAATTAAGTGTTAGAGCTGAAACTACAAAACTCTTAGAAATAATAGGAGTAAATCTTCATGGTCTTGGATTAGACAATAATTAAATATGACACACAATGCACAAGTAACAAAAAAACAGATAAATTGGAACTCACCAGATGTGGAGAAAGGGGAACCCTCCTACACTGTTGGTGGGAATGCAAGCTGGTGCAACCACTCTGGAAAACAGCATGGAGATTCCTCAAAAAATTGAAAATAGAGCTACCTTATGACCCAGCAATTACACTACTGGGTATTTACCCTAAAGATACAAACGTAGTGATCCAAAGGGGCATGTGCACCCGAATGTTTGTAGCAGCAATGTCCACAATATCCAAGTTATGGAAAGAACCTAGATGTCCATCAACAGATGAATGGATAAAGAAGAGGTTATATATATATATATATACATATATATATATATATATGTATATATATATATATATATATATACACAATGGAATACTATGCAGCCATCAAAAGAAATGAAATCTTACCATTTGCGACAACGTGGATGGAACTAGAGCATATTATGCTTAGCGAAATAAGTCAATTGGAGAAAGACAACTATCATATGATCTCCCTGATATGAGGAAGTGAAGATGCAACGGGGGTGGGGGTTAAGGGGGTAGGAAAAGAAAAAATGAAACAAGATGGGACCAGGAGGGAGACAAACCAAAAGAGACTCTTAATGTCATAAAACAAACTGAGGGGTGTGGGGGGGAGGGGTGTTGGGGTTACATTATATGTTTAAATAAAAATAAAATTAAAAAAATTGGAACTCACCAAAATTTGTTAAAAGATTTTATTTTATTTATTTGACAGAGAGGGAGGGAGGGAGTGAGAGAGGAAGAAAGAGAGAGAGAGAGAGAAAGAGAGAAAGAGAGCACAGGCAGGGGGAGCAAGAGAGGGAGAAGCAGGCTCCTGGCTGAGCAGGGAGCCCAATGCAGGACTCAATCCCAGGACCCTGGGATCATGACCTGAGCCAAAGGCAGACGCTTAACTGACTGAGTCATCCAGGAGCCCCTGGATCTCAACAAAATTTAAAATTCTTGTGCTAAAAACAATCCCATCACAAAAATAAAAAGACAAGCCACAGAATGGGAGTAAATATTTGTTTTTTATATATTCTGCATACCAATCCTTTATCAGATTGGCACTTTATATATTCTGGATAGCAATCTGAGAAGGGATTACTATCCAAAATATATAAAGAACTCTTATCCAGCAGAAGAGAAATCATAAAGATCAGAGCAGAAATCAATGAAATAGAAACCAAAAAAAAAAAAAAACCCCAATGGAATAAATCAATGAAACTAGGAGTTGGTTCTTTGAAAGAATTAATAAGATTGATAAACCCCTGGCCAGACTTATCAAAAAGGAAAGAGAAAGGACCCAGATAAATAAAATCATGAATGAAAGAGGAGAGATCACAACCAACACCAAAGAAATACAAACAATTATAAGAACATACTATGAGCAACTCTATGCCAACAAATTTGACAATCTGGAAGAAATGGATGCATTCCTAGAGACATATAAACACCACAACCAAACCAGGAAGAAATAGAAAACCTGAACAGACCCATAACCAGTAAAGAGATTGAAACAGTCATCAAAAATCTCCAAACAAACAAAAGCCCAGGGCCAGATGGCTTCCCAATGTTTCTACCAAACATTTAAAGAAGAATTAGTTCCTATTCTCCTGAAACTGTTCCAAAGAATAGAAATGGAAGGAAAACTTCCAAACTCATTTTATGAGGCCAGCATCACCTTGATCCCCAAACCAGACAAGGATCCCATCAAAAAAGAGAATTACAGACCAATATCCTTGATGAACACAGATGCGAAAATTCTCACCAAAATACTAGCCAATAGGATCCAAGAGTACATTAAAAGGATTATTCACCACGACCACGTGTGGTTTATTCTAGGGCTGCAAGGTTGGTTCAACATCTGCAAATCAATCAATGTGATACAATACATTAATAAAAGAAAACAAGAACCATATGATACTCTCAATAGATGCTGAAAAAGCATTTGACTAAGTACAGCATCCCTTCCTGATCAAAACTCCTCAAAGTGTAGGGATACAGGGTACATACCTCAATATTACATACCTCAAAGCCATCTATGAAAAACCCACCACAAATATCATTCTCAAAGGAGAAAAACTGAGAGCTTTTCCGCTAAGGTCAGGAACACAGCAGGGATGTCCATTATCACCACTGCTATATGAAGAACTCTTACAACTCAATAATAAAAAGATATATAATCAAATTTAGGAGTAGGCATTTCTCTAAAGAAGAAATACAAATTACCAGTAAACACATGAAAATATGCTCATCATTAGTCATTAGAATAAGCAAATCAAAAGCATAATGAGATTCCACTTTACACCAACTAGGATGGTTATAATAAAAAAAGATGGATATTAAGTGTTGGCAAGGATGTAGAGAAATTGGAACCCTCATAAACTGCATATGGAAATGTATAAGTATTTCCAACAGACCCATAGCTGAAGAAAAATTTTAAAGAACATTTTAAGTAAAAAGGAAAATGATGCCATATGGAAGCTCTGTGATATCACAGGAAAGGAAAGCAAAGAAGAAGGTAAATATGTAGGTGAATCTAAATGACCCTTAACTATATAATGCAATAATAATAGTATCTTGTGGGGTTTTGAAACTATATGCAATCAAAATACATGACTATGTGACATATAACTTGGGGAAGAGGAGATAGGTAAAGGTCTAAGATCCAAGGTACTTCAGGGTCCTTGCATTTTTCAAGGGGAAGTTAAAGGAAAGGTTAGCATCAGACTTTGATATGTCAAGAATTCAGTAGGATAAACATACTAGAGTGGAAAAAGTGTGGTAACTCACACAGATGGATGGAAAACAGAATGATAAAAAATAATCAATTCAAAGGCAGGCATGAAAGGAGAGCATAAGGAACAAAGAACAGGTAGCTTAAATAGAAGGATATAAGAAGAGGACAGGTTTAAATCCAACTAAGCTAGGGCTAGGACTTAAAGGGACCAAGTGTTCTCTTTAAAAGATGAAGATTTTTAAAGATAGAATTTAAGAAATATCCACCATAGGCTGTTCATAAGAGAAAGATTAAAAACAAAGTTTCTGGGGCACCTGGGTGACTCAATGGGTTAAAGCCTCTGCCTTTGGCTCAGGTCGTGATTCCAGGGTCCTGGGATCAAGCCCCATATCGGGCTCTCTGCTCAGCAGGGATTCTGCTTCCCCCCATCTCTCTGCCTCCTTCTCTGCCTATTTGTGATCTGTCAAATAAATAAAAAATTAAAAAATGGTTTAAAAAATCATAAAGTTTTTAAAAAGGTTGAAAATAAATGAATGAACAAAGATACCCGGGGAAAAAACTACAAGAACACAGGTGAAGCTATTATTATGCAAGTAGACTTTAAGATACAAATACATTAGGGGCACATGGGTGGTTCAGTTGGTTCAGCATGTGCCTTCTGCTTGGGTCATGATCCCAGGGTCCTGGGATGGAGCCCTGCATCAGGCTCCTTGCTTAGTGGGGAGTCTACTTCTCCCTCTCCCTCTGCACTTCCCCTTGCCTGTGCTTGTGCTCTCTCTCTGTCAAATGAATAAAAATAAATCCTTTAAAAAAAGATAGCATTATGGGACGCCTGGGTGGCTCAGTTGGTTAGGCGGCTGCCTTTGGCTCAGGTCATGATCCCAGCGTCCTGGGATCGAGTGCCGCATCAGGCTCCTTGCTCGGCAGGGAGCCTGCTTCTCTCTCTGCCTCTGCCTGCCTCTCTGTCTGCCTGTGCTCACTCTCTCTGACAAAAAAAAAAAAAATAAAAAAAAAAATATATATATATATATATTTTAAAAAAAAATATATATATATATATATATCTATCTTTAAAAAAAAGATAGCATTATTAGAGTGGGCCACTTCATAATGATAAAAGGTTCAAATCATTAGAAAGATTTAAAAATGTTAAATTTAAGCTTTTAGTTCTTATAAATGTTTTCAAATTTATAATTTGTGAGATTTATTTTCTCATTCTAAACAAACTTACTTTTGTACCTAATTCTGTATTTAAAGTGTATTTCTTTTCTTAAAGAGTTCTCCTTATCACCTGGTTTCCTACTTGTGTCAATCTCCCCTTTTCTCACTGTGCTCAGTCTCTCTGGGCTCCTTTCAATTGCTTGAGTGCATCAAGTCTTGGGGCCCTTTGCATATAGCTGGGCTATGGACTCCTCATCCTGCAGGTCTCAGCTCAGGTGACACCTACTGAGAGCACCTTCTCTGGCCACTCTGATTCTCCACATAGATTATAAGGCCACTTTATTTTTCATCTCAGCCCTTTTTTTAAGGGATAACCTGCCTTCAATTATAGAATATAAGCCCTATGAGGTCAGTAACCATGTCTTGCTTACCATTGTATTTCCAGGATTTATAAAAATGTTGAAAGAATGAATGAGAAGGAGTGGATGAAGGAGAAAGGAGAAAGGGGGTCATGGAGGTAGCATGTATCCACTCAGGGTGGTCCAAGCAGGTGTGATGAAATCTGGGACCAGATTAAAAGGCTTATACTTAGGTAAGAGGTGACTCCAAGCAGGGAACGCAGGAAGCTATGGAGATCCAGGGGAAGAAGATGGTCCCATGTTCAGGGCAGAACAGAGGAAGAGGAAGAGAAGCAGGGTGAGACCCACCCAGGGGCCAGATGTGATTTTGCTTAGGGCTAGTGCTGTTCTCCATCCCTGGGTGTTTCCATTCGGGGGCTTTAATGTGATGAGAGAACCATGTTCTAAGAACTCAGACTGAAAGCAAAGTCCTCCTGGTCTCCAGCACCACTGTTTGCCTGGAGTCATCATCTGTGAAACTCACTACTTGGACAAGATAATCTGTAAGGAATTCCCCAGATCTAACAGTTTATTTTCTCTGCCTTTCCCCACAACCCCACCCTTTTTTCCACCTTAGATCTTTACCCTTCCAGTCATGTAAGCTGGAAACCTTTAAAGCATTTTTGATGTTTCCCTTTTCACCTCATACTTCCCAAGTTTTAATAATGATCCAGTCTCTTTCCTCTTTTTGGTTTCCTTTGCAGCCTCTCTGGTCTAGACTTCATTATTTCCCACTTCCTAACTAGTCAATCTGATTCCAGTGCAGTGCCCTCACCTTCTTGGTCCATCTTTCAAAATCACCATCTTGTTCAAGTCAGCTCACTATTAAAGCACTTTAAAAAAACATTTTATTTATTTATTTGGCAGAGAGAGAGAGAGAGAGAGAGAGAGAGCAGGAACATGAGCAGGGGGAGTGGGAGAGGGAAAGCAGGCTTCCTGCTGAGCAGGGAGCTGGATGTGGGGCTCAATCCCAGGACCCAGGGCTCATGACCTGAGCCGAAGGCAGACGTTTAACTACTGAGATACCCAGTCACCCCAATATTAAAGCACTTAAAAAAAGATTTTATTTATCTATTAGACAGAGATCACAAGTAGGCAGAGAGGCAGGCGGGGGTGGGGGAGCAGGCTCTCTGCTGAGCAGAGAGCCCAATGTGGGGCTTGATCCCAGGACCCTGGATTATGACTTGAGCTGAAGGCAGCAGCTTAACCCACTGAGCCACCCAGGTACCCCTGAAGCACTTTTAAGAGAATCTCAGTATCTCAGGATAGAATCTGAATTCTCTGATTCTTAAGGGGCTCTAGATCTTGACCCCATCCTACCCTTCTAGCCATATCACCCACTATTTCCCTTAAAGAAACTTCTGGCCCCTCCATACTGACTTATTGTTTTCTTCAACACACCATCTTTTTTTCTGGTTGTCACACTTTTGTGGATTCCCTCCTTCCTTCATGGAATGTCTTTTTCATGTTCTTCCATCAAAATCTGCGTCTACCTTCTCAGATAATGCTTGGTCTCCTCCATGCTGACATGACACCAGTTATTTACCTGTCCCCCACAACTGTGCCTCCCAGTTATTTACCTGTCTCTCCTCCCACAGGATTTCCTCTCCTCCTCTTGCATTTCCACCTATCTAACCCTGAGGCCCTTTTCTATGAAATAAGGTGAAGACTTATTTCTATGAAATAAGGGGAGATGACTTTTAAGTTTCCTTCCCACAGTAATAGTCTGTAGATGGCTGATTTCTTTGTGTCTGTGTCTTTTTCTTCATCTAGATCGTGATGGCTTTCAGTTTACCAGATATTCTTGAGACTCTGTTGTGTGGCCAGATCTGTGTTAGGCTCTGTGAGGAGTGCAGAGGTGAATAACAGAGAGCCCTGGATTCTTAGGGACCCACAATCCTGTGTGGATGTGTATTTGGGAGTGACAGGGGATGGGCAGAGGGGAACAGAAACAGATCTACCCATGAAAGTATGATATAAGGCCAAGTAAGATAGGTATTACTGAAGAATTATAAAGTGGGATTGGAGAGGGGAGGAGGAAATAATTTTGACTGGGATCATCTGGAGAGGCCCCAGAGCAAAGAGGCCATGCTGCTAGACTTTGGCTGATGAATGACTGTAAGAGCAGACATGGAGTTTTGAGGAGGGAGGATGAAGAAACCATAATAATAAGGGCATGAGCACTAGGGTGGGACACACAGGGAAAATCCCGGAAATTGTATGGACTTCAGTGTGACCAGAACATGGGGGACTGGAGTATTCTTCTCTGAGATAAGGTTAGAGAGACCCTGCATCAGGGAGAGAGGCTGATTCCTCTCCTCCCACAGCATTTTCTCTTCCCTGGCTTCACATTGCTTGCAACTTTCCACACTCACTGACCAAGTTCTTGCTTTGTTTCTTTATTTTTTTTAATTAATTTATTTTTTTAAAATTTATTTAATGTCTTTTCAGTATAACAGAATTCATTGTTTATGCACCACTCCCAGTGCTCCATGCAATACGTGCCCTCCATAAAACCCACCACCTGGCTCCCCCAACCTCCCACCCCCTGCCCCTTCAACCATCAGAATGTTTTGCCCCAGTGCCCTCACAGGCCCCTTGCTGGCTCTTTCTTCCACCCTGGCGGATTCATCCCATCATTTCCAATTGCATTCAGACTTCAGCTCCTCCAAGAGTCCAGTCTGGGTTTGGCAGCTTATGTCTGGTGTCCCTTAGCATCCCTCTTGCAGCACTCACCACTTTAATGTAATCACCTTGTGTCCATTTTCTCCACTAGTCTATGAGTACTTCTTATTTTTTTTAAAGATTTTATTTATTTATTTGACAGAGATCATAAGTAGGCAGAAAGGCAGGCAGAGAGGGAGGAATCAGGCTCCATGCTGAGCAGAGAGCCCGATGTGGGGCTCGATCCCAGGACCCTGAGTTCATGACCTGAGCCAAAGGCAGAGGCTTTAACCCATTGAGCCACCCAGGCGCCCCTGAGTACTTCTTATTTTTAAAAAATGTCTACATTGCCAAAATGTCTTGAAGGCACAGTGTGTTGTGGCAAAGAAAGCACTGATCTAGAATTCAGAAATCTTGAGTCCTAATCTCAAGAACCAGTTGGTCAATATTGTCTCTGGGCAGCACTCTGGATGACTTCTGGGGTTGTTGTGGTAACTATGAGAGATAATACACAGAAAATCCTTGAAGAGCAAGGTCTTAAACAGATAGACAACCACTAGTTACTTCCTAAGTCTCACATAGCTTTATCATATTTCTCATCATACAGGACCTTTCTGCATTTGACAGGCTTATAATCATTATGGCCTCTGCCTTTTATATATTCCAGCTCTTGAATGATTATTCCCAGTACTCTGGGTCTTGTTTTTCCACCCACATCCTAAGTGTTCTTTCATTAGCATTATTTCTTCCTGTTTCCAAGTCTTACTGGTGACTTCCATAACTTCTCTTCCCAGTTATAGGCTGATGAATCCTTGATCATTATCATCCAGGCTGACCTTTCTCCTAAGCGTCACATACTTCTTTCCAACCGTATGCTCACTATCTCCACCTGTGACTTATCCCTTAGGCACCTTGAAACTAAGATGCTTCAAAAATAACTTCTTATTTTATTTTATTTTTTTAAAAAAGATTTTATTTGTTTATTTGTCAGATAGAGCGCGCAGGAGCGAGCACAGGCAGACAGAGTGGCAGGCAGAGGCAGAGGGAGAAGCAGGCTCCCTGCTGAGCAAGGAGCCCCATGTGGGATTCTATCTCAGGACGCTGGGATCATGACCTGAGCCAAAGGCAGCCGCTTAACCAACTGAGCCATCCAGGCATCCCGATAACTTCTTATTTTAAATCTGGACTTTCTCCTCCACATTTCCATGATTGGCACTGTCCACTTTACGAGTCAAGCTAGAAACTTCAGACACATCTTTAACTCTTTGTCTTCTTCAACACTGGCAATGTGATGGAAAAGAAGTGAGGAATAGAGGTGGGAGTTTGGGAGGTAAATCCTTCAAATCCTTCAGTGGGACAAAGAATGCAAAGGGAAATAAGGAGGGGCTGAGTGGTGAAGCAACTTAGTCAGGGGCTAGATCTCAAAGGATCACATAAGTCACAATAAGGAATTTGGACTTGATTCTGGAGGCAGGAGGGATCCATCCACTGAATGGCTTTGAGGAGGGGGCACATGCTGAGTTTGTGGCTGTAGAAGGCTTAAACTGATTGCAGTGTGAAGAATGGATTATAGGGCTCCAATATGAAAAAGGAAGAATGTTAGGTCTTGGACGCAGAAGGGGAGATGATGATGTGATGAGAAGATGAGGTCCTGAACAAAGTCAAGGTGTGAGGCAGCAAGATAAAGTTGGATGGATGACTGCTTGGAGAGCTACTCCTCCCTCATCTAAGGAGACAGTGAAGGGAAAGGAAAGGAGAAGGCTGTGTGGGGATGCCAACACCCAGCAGCAAATAAACTAGCCCATGAGAGTGAGGGCAGGTCTGGGTTCTGACCACCTTTCCCCTCCTCATAATTGGAACTTATCTTGCTTGCTGAGCATATAAGAGAAATAATCAGGACATGATGAATAAAAATAATGTTGGAATAAATCACAATGAACAGAACTTATTATTAAAAATCGGTTCACAATGATTGAAATAGGAACTGAAGGAAAGCGAGGCTTCTTTTCTTACAAACTACAGTTGTTGATTATTCACAAATCCTTAATGTCTTTTTTGAGAAAATGGTTTTGTTTTCTAGCTGTTGTTCATGGCTCTAATTACACTGGTGAGTGGTTACAAGGGAAACTTCAGACACATCTTTAACTCAAAAACAGCAGGTTGTTTGATGTTGCTCAAAAGTCTATCTATGAACCATTCACTGAAGATAACAGATTCTTCCAAAGGATAATGTTTATAAATTCACAGTGCTTCTCTGCTTATAAAAAAATGAGAGGTAAAAATGAAAAGCCAGGAAAGAGGAATTACTCATATATAGTGCCTCTGCTAATAGAGATTTGGAATGTAACAGCCAGGCCACATTTGTGGTTTTTGTTGGGAATAATTGGAACAAGGGAAGAGAGAAAAGTCAGTTTCTTTTTCATTGTAACCTTGGGACTGATAAAGGGAGGTGTGATGTGGCCAAGGGTGCTAAGGATCAGGTTGGTTTCCATTAGGTTCTTTTAGGTTCTGGAAGAAGTTACTATGGGTAAAACTTAGCTACTGGTGAAATGATTGGAGAATCTACCCATACCCATGAGTAAAGTGGAGGCTTTCCCATTAGCTTGGTTAAGTGACTTAATAAGCCTTTCCTTAAAAATAGTGATTCAAAGGGACACATGCACCCCAATGTTTATAGCAGCAATGTCCACAATAGGAAAACTATAGAAAGAGCCCAGATGTCCATTGAGAGATGAATGGATAAAGAAGATGTGGTATGTATATATAATTGGTGAATTGTGAATGAATGAATTGATGAATATTACTCAGCCATCAGAAAGAATGGATTCTTTCCATTTGCAACAACATGGATGGAATTAGAGGGTATTATGCTAAGTGAAATGAGTTAGTCAGAGAAAGACAAATACCAGATGATCTCACTCATGTGGAATTTAAGAAACAAAACAGATGAACATAGGGAAAGGGAAGGAAAGATAAAATGAGATGGAAATTGAGAAGGAGGCAAACCATCAGAGTCGCTGAACAAACTGAGGGTACTGGAGGGGAGACGGGTGGGAGGAAAGGATAATTAGGTGATGGGCATTAAGGAGAGCACTTGATATAGTGGGCCCTGGGTGTTAAATGCAACTGATTACTAAATTCTACCCCTGAAACTAATAAAACACTATATGTCAACTACATTGAATTTAAATTAAAAAATTAAAAAGGAAGTCAATATAAAACTTAGAGAACTTTTTCCTTATAAAAAGAATTAAATGGAGATTAAACATCATTTACAAACTCTTCAAATTGACATATGATCTTTGTTAGTGTGTGTCCAGTCATGTTTGTCTTGTTGCATGGTTTTGTGCACTGGGGTTTAGAGTCCTTCAGACATCATCTTGTTATTGCCTCCTGTGCTTTGCAGGGGCACTGCAGGAAATGGGTCCTGAGTCTTCCTTAGGTGATCTAGTCCTTTCAGCAGCTGTGAGTTTGTTGCATTTAAAGGCTGCACTTTCATCTTCACATACTTGATGCAGTTGTTCAGAACTATCTTCTTATTAAGCAACTAAACTTTCTGTTTATTGACATACTTTTCATAAATGCATCTAAACAGACAGGGAGGAATAAGTCTCAGAATCGGTAAGTGAGAAGCCCTAGAGTAAGAAAAGAACACAAAGGTTTCCTAAAAGGCAGAGGACCTAGGTCATGGCTAAGTTTTAAGAGAGGATGGAATATCATTAAAAATGGGATCTTGCTGGCCTCACTGAAGTACACAATGATTATCATTTTAAGTGAAGATTTATTTATTTTATGGTCTTAATATTACAGATGTGGACAAAGTGTTCCAAAGAGCTAGTCATCAAAAATGCCAAAGATCTAACTCCTAATGACTTTATCTCTGAAATACAGTTAAAAAAAAAATCAATGATTGTCATTAACTTTGGGAGGGAGAGTAACTTCTCAAATATGACTTCCTTGTAGCTTCCACGGTTTATTGCTCAGGAGTCTAAATTTTATTGATGCCTCATCCTGACATCAGAAGTGTCCCTCATACATTTTTGTTCCTTCCCTGCCTAGTACAATAAAATTAATGAAAAAGGAAAAACAAAAGAAATGACACAGAGACAACAGGCCTGCTGGATCTTGCTACTTTGTTAAGGGAGGAATCAGCAGCTGGTGCTGTTGCCTTTCATAAGAAGATGAAGGGCCTCAGGTGAAAATTTCCATGTCAATACTTTTTTGAAATGAGAGTGTGATAATTTTTTTGTCTTCTCTTTTAAAAAATTGTCAAAAAGATGAGCGAGTGCGTAACTGAGGATGGCGTGTAGATTAGCCAGGGAGCTTGTTTGTTTTTGATAACTTTCTGTTGTGCAATACAATACAGGCCTATACTCTAGGGCCCCCCTTTGGACAGAACTTGACAATGTCTTCAAATTCACTAAAGGCTTGTACTCATTTCAGAATACAGAACAACTACCATGGTCCAATTTTGCATTGTCAACTGAAGTCAGAGTCAGGTTGAGTGTTATGTTTTACTCCTCCAAAGGCTGATCCTCAGCAGGGAACAGAGGTTTTCAAGTCTCAGGGGGATTCTGGGGCCTATAGTCACTGTTGTTGGAATAAGTAACACTGCAGAGTGTATCAGAGAGCCACTGTTCTCTCATCTCAAAATAAGCACACTGATTCACATAATTGTGAATTTAACCCAAATATTTCCAAATGAGGGACTTAGAGGCCCTATTGGTGGCAGAGATCATGTTTACCACTCAGGATGGTCCATAATGTCAAGAACTGGTTTTGGGGGATGCCTGGGTGGCTCAGTTGGTTGAGCGGCTGCCTTCGGCTCAGGTCATGATCCCAGTGTCCTGGGATCGAGTCCCACATCGGGCTCCTTGCTCAGCGGGGAGCCTGCTTCTCCCTCTGCCTCTGCCTGCCTCTCTGTCTGCCTGTGCTCGCTTGCTCTCTCTCTAACAAATAAATAAAATAAAAACTAACTTAAAAAAAAAAAAGAACTGGTTTTGGTCTAGTGATTTTAGACTGGCACTAGAGTGGCAATGCATACCCCATCCTGGGAAAACAAAACAAAACACAACCCATACCATTTCAAAAACAAGCTGTTTCTGCCCTATGTCCCAGTTTCCTCATTTAATAATATTTTTTATGCATTTAGCCAATAAATTAAAATGGTATGTAGTGTGCATTCTGCATTGTGCTAAGTGTGTAGACAGCACAAATATGTCAAATGTGTTCTCTACATTTTGGGAAGTTTTTAATCAAAAGGGGAAGATGAATCATGTATTCAAATATTCACACCCACGAAGGAGTTGAGGGAGTGACAGGGAAGAGACTGGTGCTCTGTGCCAGATGGTTCTTAAGGGTCTAAGGGAGCCTCTAAATGGGAGGCAGGAGCAAGTCAGCATTGGGATAGCTGTGATACGGGTAGCAGATACCAAAGACAGCCAAGGACATAGAAGATATATTCCCTTTATCTTCTATCTCTTTCTAGCTCTGTTTACCAGATGGCTCACTGGGTGGCATGCATTGAGCTAAACAAGATGTATCTACCTAAACCTCCCAGCTGACCTGAAAGGTAAGTGCTATTTTCTCTATCTACTCAAAGAGATTAAATAATGTGCCCCAAATCATATAGCTAATAAATATCAGTACTGGAATATGACCAAGTTGGAGGGCCTTTCTAAAAAAGAATGACTTCAGCTGTGTCCACATTTCAGGAAAAGATGTTGAAGCCAAGGCATGCTCAGAGGAGTGAGTCAGGAGTAGGGCAGTAGCAAAGTGCCTCTTTTTGGCTGATTACATTTCATAGCAGCACACAGCAAGGGACCAGAAGTGGGTGACATAATGGTGATGTCATCTTTTAAGGATCTTGTTTAGTGATAATACATTCTAAGGAAAGTTTTTTTCATTTTTCCCATTAAATATGCATTAAGAATAGTATACCTTTTCTTTTTTAAAATTGAAAAAAATTTAATTTATTATTATTATTTTTTTAAATTTAATTTTATTTTTTCAGTGTTCCAAGATTCATTGTTTATGGACCACACCCAGTGCCCCATGCAATATGTGCCCTCCTTAATACCCACCACCTGGCTCACCCAACCCCCTCAACCCCTCCCCTCCCAAACCCTCAGTTTGTTTCTCAGAGTCCACAGTCTCTCATGGTTCATCTCCCCCTCCAATTTCCCCCAACTCTCTTCTCCTCTCCCTCTCCCAATGTCCTCCATGTTATTCCTTATGCTCCACAAGTAAGTGAAACCATATGATATGACTCTCTCTGCTTGACTTATTTCACTCAGCATAATCTCTTCCAGTCCTGTCCATGTTGATACAAAAGGTGGGTATTCATCCTTTCTGATGGAGGCATAATATTCCATTGCATATATGGACCACATCTTCTTTATCCATTTGCCTAGTGAAAGGCATCTTGGTTCTTTCCAGTTTGGTGACTGTGGTCATTGCTGCCATGAACATTGGGGTAGAGATGGCTCTTCTTTTCACTACATCTGTATCTTTGGGGTAAATACCCAGTAGTGAAATTGCAGGATCGTAGGGTGGCTTTATTTTTAATTTCTTAGGGAATCTCCACACTGTTTTCCGAAGTGGCTGTACCAACTTGCATTCCCACCAACAGTGTAAGAGCTTCCTTTTTCTCCACATTCTCTCCAACACTTGTTGTTTACCGTCTTGTTAATTTTGGCCATTCTGACTGATGTAAGGTGGTATCTCAATGTGGTTTTGATTTGAATCTCCCTGATGGCTAATGACGATGAACATTTTTTCATGTGTCTGTTAGCCATTTGTATGTCTTCTTTGGGTAAGTGTCTGTTCATGTCTTATCCCCATTTTTTGACGTGATTATCTATCTGTTTTTTGAGTGTTGAGTTTAAGGAGTTCTTTATAGATCTTGGGTATCATCCCTTTGCCTGTAGTGTCATTTGCGAATATCTTTTCCCATTCCGTGCGTTGCTTCTTTGTTTTGTTGGCGTTTCCTTTGCTACACAGAAGGTTTTGATCTTGATAGCATACCTTTTCTAATACAGTGCCCATTCTCCAGAATGCTATAGCTCCTTTTGAGTTCATAAAACTATATCCTGACAATGATATTAAAGGTGTGACAATTTTTAAATTAATAAATTGCATAGTTTGAATAAAATGAGTGTTGATTTCAATACTTGAAATCATGCCAGTAGTATGAAAAATCTAGAGACATGATGTGAATTTCAGATAACCAAATTTTAATTTATGACTTACTCCTGTAAGAATGGAAATTACTGCTTGTGTGTCTGAAATAAAGGAAAAATAATGCTCTTCCTGCCCTTGGAAGACATGGTGGCTCCCACCAGTTGTAGGTAGTATAGACTGTCTGGTGGGTGTTAAGTGTGGCACTGGTTTGTTCCAGATGCTTAGAATGTTATTCAGACTGTGTCAGGTCAAATACAAGGAATCCTTTCATCATTGTATAATTTTTGTATTGCCACTTAATAAATTCCCACACACTTGGTGGCTTAAAACAACACACATTTATTGTCTTACATTTCTGGCTTCCAGAACTCTGAAACCAGTTTCACTGGCCCAAATCAAGGTGTTGACAGGACTACATTCTCTGCAGAGGGTCATGGAATCCATTTCCTCAAGCTTTCCAGCTTCTACATTGACATTGCTTGTATTCCTTGGCTTATGGTTCTTTCCTCTATCTTCAAAGCCCACAATGTAGCATCCTCAGATCTCTCAGTCTGTCTTTCTGTCTCTCTCTGTCTCCTTTCTACCCTGCTGAGTGAAGACACATTCCCTTCTTTCTTCCATAGGATACATGTGATAACATGTAGGACTCACCTGGGTAATCCAGGATAATCTCATTTCAAGATTCTTTTTTTTTTCTTTCTTTTTTTTTAAAAATTTTATTTAATTTTATTTATTTGTTAGAGAGAGAGAGAGCGCGAGCACAGGCAGACAGAGTGGCAGGCAGAGGCAGAGGGAGAAGCAGGCTCCCTGCCGAGCAAGGAGCCCGATGTGGGACTCGATCCCAGGATGCTGGGATCATGACCTGAGCCGAAGGCAGCTGCTTAACCAACTGAGCCACCCATTTGTTTAAAGGAAAGAGAGAGAGCCAGCTTGTGAGATATCCAGTCCTAATGTGGGGTGGGGGGGCAGAGGGAGAAGGAGAGAGAAACTTTAGCAGACTCTGCACTGAGCATGGAGCCTGGTACAGGGCTTGATCTCAGGATGCTGAGATCATGACCTGAGCTAAAACCAAGAGTCAGTTCCTTAGCCAACTGAGCCACTCAGGTGCCTCTCATTTCAATATTCTTACTTACATTTGCAAAGTCTCTCTTACCACTTTTACTCAACATAGTACTAGAGTCCTAGCCAGAGCAATTAGGCAAGGAAAAGAAATAAAGTAATCTAAATTGGAAAGGATGAAGTAAAACTGTCAAATGTCTATACTACCCAAAGCAATCTACACATTTAATGCAATCCTTATCAAAATACCACAGACATTTTTCACAGAACTAGAACAAACAATCTTAAAATTTGTTGGGGACCACAAAAGACCCTGAATAGCCAAAGCAATCTTGAAAACAAAGAATAAAACTGGAGATATCACAATTCTAGACTTCAAGTTTATTATAAAGCTATAGCAATTAAAACAGTAGGATACTGGCAGAAAAATAGACACAAAGACCAATAGTACAGAATAGAAAGCCCAGAAATAAACCCACAATTGTGTGATCAATTAATCTTCTACAAAATAGGAAAGAATATGCAGTGGGAAAAAAGTATCTTCAACAAAGGGTACTGGAAAAACTGGACAACTACATGCAAAAGAATGAAACTGGGCCATTTTCTTACACCTTACACAAAAATAAACTCAAAATGGATCAAGAACCTAAATGTGAGAGCTGAAATGATAAAAATCTTAGAAGAGAACACAGGCAGTAATTTCTTTGATATTGGCCATAGCTAATAACATCTTTGTGGGCATGTCTCCTGAGGCAAGGGAAACAAAGCAAAAATAAACTATTGAGACTACATCAAAATAAGCTTCTGCATAGCTAGGAAGCAACCAAAAGACCCCTAAAAGACAACCTACTAAATGGGAGTAGATATTTGCAAATCTGAGATACGGTTAGTATCAACATTTTTAAAAGAACTTATACAACTCAACTCTACAAAAAAACCCAAACAAAACAAACAAACCAAATAATCCCATTAAAAATGGTCAGAAGACTTGAACAGACATTTCCTCAAAGAAGATATAGAGCTGGCCAATAGACACATGAAAAGATGCTCTATATCACTCATCATCAGGGAAATGCAAATCAAAACTATAATGAGTTATCACCTCACATCTGTCAGAATGGCTAAAAAAAAAAACCTCAAGAAGCAAATGTTGGCACGGATGTGGAGAAAAAGGAACCCCTATATATTGTTGGTGGGAATGCAAACTGGTACAGCTGTTGGGGAAAACAGTATGGAAGTTCCTAAAAAAATTAAATAGAACTACCCTAAGACCCAGTAATCAGACTACTGGGTATTTACCCAAAGAATAGGAAAACACTTACTTTAAAGAGATATATGGCCCCTATGTTTTTTGCAGGATTACTTATAAGAGCCAAATTATAGAAGCAACCCAAGTGTACATTGATAGATGACTGGAAAAAATATAACAAAGCCATAAAAAAGAAAAAAAAAACCTTGCCATTTACAATTAAATGGATTGAGCTAGAAATTATAATGCTAATAAGCAAATAAGTCAGTCAGAGAAGGACAAATACCCTATGATTTCTCTCATATGCAGAATTTAAGAAAGAAAACAAATAAACAGGGAAAAAAAGACGAACCAAAAAACAGACTCTTAACCATGGAGAACAAACTGATGGTTACCAGAGGGGAGGTAGGTGGGGGCTGGGTGAAATAGGTAAAGGGGATTAAGAACACACTTACAGTGATGAGTACTGAGTTATATATAGAATTGTTGAATCACTATATTGTATGTCTGAAAGTAATCTAACATTGTGTGTTAATTACACTGGAATTGAAGTTCTTTAAAAAAGAGTAAGGGATAGAAATAATAGGGAAGCAGATTGGCTGCACATTAGAAAACACTTCACAATATTCCCTCTCAAGATAGTGCATGCCCATCACTGGGGTGGATAGGCAAAACATGTTGTCAGTTGGAATTGGGGCACAGAGCATTTCTATTTCTTTTAATGGGATATTGGGGGGTGGACATCCCTCAAGGAAGATTTCTGAATTATGCAAACTGAGATTTCAAAATAACTTGGAGAACTCAAGTAAGAATACTAAATCAGTTTTGATATGCTGTATAAGGTGATGATAACAAAAATACCACTCTGGAAAACAGCATGGAGGTTCCTCAAAAAATTGAAAATAGAGCTACCTTATGACCCAGCAATTGCCCTACTGGGTATTTATCCTAAAGATACAAACGTAGTGATCCAAAGGGGCAC